>OZ035827.1:35236047-35439814 GCA_964034765.1 Knipowitschia caucasica
CCTTTGCGATCGACTGGTAGATCGCGATCGACGTATTGAGCACCCCTGATGTAGGGATATGATAATTGACTGAAGTTTACGGATGGCTAAGGCCAGGCTAGGTTTGCGTTGTCTCGCTTCTAAGATTAGAGTAATAGTTTTAACACCAATATTGATACCCAAACCTGGACCTCAGAGGCAAAGCAGGGCAGGGCCTGGTTAGTACTGTGATGGGAGACCTCTGGGAACACCAGGTGCCACAGTGGGGAGGCTGCTGTAAAGTGCCAAACTGTTGTTGTATCTTCAAGCAAGACACTTCACCCACACTTTGCCTAAAATGAGTCTGGTGTGTGTTTGTGGGAATGGTTGGTGGTCGGTACACAGACCATCAAACTCCTGTCATATACCATCAGACTAACCACTATGACACATGGGCCATACTTTTTAAACAAAAGTATATGGGGCCCATTCAGTCTGTCCCAGGGCAGCTGTGGAGATTATCACTATACAGCGGGCGGGACGTAATGTCTCCTTTAATATCTCATCAAACACTGCAAACAGCCCTCTTGAGGTTCAATTAGGCTTTGTGTGCATATGGGAGGTAGCGATGAGGCGAGAGGTCCCACATTCCGGCCTATAGCCCCAGTGCGTACATTCCTCTGTGTGGTGCAAACATCGGCACCACTATGGCTCATTAGATCGGCCACAAAGAAAGACTCCACCGCTCTTCAACCTCCAATCGGTTTCCCTCTGCGTCGCCATAGCTGCCCCGGGTGTCTTAAATAAAGATTATATCCCTTTTTTTGCGGAGGCTCACTACTGCCAGTTCTTCGGAGGTTTCGTTACGGAGAATATGTGAAGAACGTAGATAAGCAAAAATATGAAATTCACACAATGTAACGTTTGAGGACCAGTACAACGCAGGTTTAGATGAGTTGGACCCTGCTCCTGTCTGCAAACTCTTAATATGAAATCACCTACACTGCATTTGAAACCTTAATATGGTTTAAAAAAGATTGTTTACAAGAATGAGCACACTTGTTATTCCTGGTGTCACACAAAAAGCCCTACTCTGCTCAAACCACTGATCAAGTTAGCAATCAGCTGAGTTTTTTCACTTCAAGTCGAGATGAGGAAACACACTGAGCATTGTAGGCGTGAGAGTATTTAAGAGACTAGGGCTGTCAATCACAAGGAAACTGTAACATGGACAATAACTTTATGTCCACTTAAACATACAGGTGGTTCGGACAGAGCAATAAATCTAATCAATTCCATAAAGCAGGGTTTTAATTAATTTATGGCAAAATTAAAGTTATGATAATAATGCATTGGTTTTATACAGCGTTTAAATTACTACTGTAGTCATTCTGCCATTCACTCCAACACCAGACTCATTCTGGGTAATGTGGGTGAAGCGTCTTATGGACTCCACGACAGTTTGGCACTTTATAGCCGCTGGTGTTCCCAGAGGTCTCCCATCACAGTACTAACCAGGCCCTTCCCTGCTTAGCTTTAGAGGTGTGAAAACTACGATTTCCTTATCACATTCTAGTTTAGCAAAGTCGTTCTGCGTGCATGTAAACAACAGGTTTTTGTATTATTGTAGAGATGCCAATACAATACTTTCAAAAATCAAAAATATATTGTATTTGAAACTCGAATATTGAACAGAAATACTTTTTTTTAAGAAAAATCACTCAACCCTAATTACTTTGGTGATTTTGATTAAAAATGTCAATATAAATTAGTAAGTAATGGTTATTTATATAGTGCATTCTGACCAAACATCCATCCATGCAATCACTCATTACATTCATACCTATTGTACAAGTTTTTAGTGGTAGGGGAAACCGGAGCACACGGAGGGAACCTACACAGACACAGGGAGAACATGCAAACTCCACTCAGAATTAAATGCTCTGTTCCGATTGGGATTCGAACCCAGGACCCAGTTGCTAAGAAGAGAGGGTGCTATCCACTCAGCCACAGTGCCGAGTGGATAGATAGATGTGTCTATAAGCAGTAAAATGACATCCATCCACAATATGACTCCGAAACAGATCTGTCTGAGCTAAACATTACTTTACTGCTACTGGTATTAACTTTTTGAACTATGAATGTATTGATCTTAGATGGATGGATGTGTTTCTGCTGCTATAGACACCTGATCTCTCTATCTGTCTATTTGTCTATCTATCTATCTATAAATTCAAGGTCTTTCTCCATATTCCCCAGCCCTAATACCTGTGCTTATAAATACTCGTAATGGCCGAGATATTTCCCAAATCACTTCTCAAAGAGTGAATTCCTATGAGCCGGTCGGCAGAATGAAGGCGGAATGATGAATCGCTTTTGTCCCATAGAATAACGTGTGTGTTATGGCGTCCACAAGAGGATCATTGGGGCCCTTTTTGACCTACAATTATAAAGCTGCTCTATTTCATTCCAAACAGGCCCATCCCCCTCCTCTTCACACCCTTTCCTCCCTTCTCCCAGTATAAAACACTGCGTCCGCTATCATTCCAAACTGCTACGTTGTTTCTATGGTTGGCGAAGGCATTCTGGGCACTTTTTTTCTCGGCGTGTCAGCCAGTCCAAAAGGCCGGCTGACTGCGTTTAAAGGTGATGTGGTGAAATGGCGTGGGAGGGGAATGCCGCTTTAATGCTATGTGCATAATATAAGAGGGGTTTTTGGGGAGGCTTTGTGGACTGGTGTAGGGGGAGAGGCAAGACGCAGCAGAAACTCTAGGGTCTCCTGGGAATAGTGTTATTGATTATAGACAAATGAAGGATCGCAAATTGTTTTCAAAGCAACAGGACAGGTGCCAAAGCGGGTTAATGATGGGTAGGTTTTGATTGGTGGTAGACTGTGGTGATGAATAAGTACATAAATATTCAACATGTGAGTAGTACAAGGTGATGCGGATGCAGTTATTGGCTTTGCTGTCGAAAGGATGGGAAAACAAATAGTGCAATGAACAGAAATTATTGTTATTGCCATTGTACGTAGGTAATAGGAAGTCACAAACTAGGACTTTGTTTTGGTAAGTTAAAATCTATCAGGCATGCATACAAAATCTTGATAATATTCTAATATATAAGTGCACTCAATAGACATTTCACAGTGTAGATTATCGATAAGTGTCCAGAGAAATGAGATTATAAACTGACAGAAGTATAACATGCCAGGAGATATGGTTTTGAATTCAGAGAAAACAGCAGTTGCAATACAGGAAGTTTTATTTTTGTTACATTTTTTGTTATGTTAAAAATGTTTTGATTGGCTGTTAGAATGTCCTCAACCTGCTTCACTTCAGGTTGGTCAAATTGTGTTCAATACAACTAATCGCTGTATTGGCAGAAAAAATGTCATTGTAAATACAGTATATATATAGAAAATATGTAGAAAAATCCGAGTTCAGCCCAATATTGGCCTTTTTGAAAAACACTTTCAAATGCAAGGATCCTTTGTGTTAGCAGTAGTAGCATGGCAAAACTCTTCGATGTTTTTATTCGACATTTTAATACCAAAAGCATCAGGTGCAGCCAATGCGGAAGAGACCAATATGAACATAAGCTATAGCTGAAGGAAAAACTTTGCCCACGAGCACTTCCCTATAGATAGAGGGATGGCATTGTCCATCTGTGTACAGTCTCTGCGTGCAACACTTTAACCTCCATCCATCCATCCATTTTCTACCCTTTAATCCATTTCTGGGTCAGGGGGGTGACAGTCAGAGATGCCACCCAAGTCTCATAGCACCAGCCCCTCACTGACCCTCTGCAGGTGGTGAGTCCACAGGAGGACGGCTGCTCTTTGAGTGTGAGCATATGCCTTGATCTTTCAGTGGGGGCTTTGGGCAAAGTGGGGTTAAGTGTCTTGCCCAAGGACACAACGACAGCAGTCATCAGTGGGAGTCGGTGGAGAAGGTGTAGACGTGGGAATTGAACCCACGACCTTCTGGGCTTAAGGCCAATGCTCTACCAACTGAGCTACTGTCGCCCTTTGACACTTTAACCTGTGAAACTTTATGTGGCAAATATTAATGGAATGTTATGAATCAGAGTCAGAGAGGGCGTGATAGAAACCAAAATAAGACATGACCGACTTGAACAGCAGAAAGAATCTCATTACATCAACAAGGAAATTATACTCAACAATGCTGCCTTTTAACTATTGATTTAGAGGGCGGCTAAGTCTGTAGTTTTAGATAAATATCGTCTTTTTATTTTACTTGATACAATGTTTATATTATTGTTTAATTAATTCTGATTTTTGTGTTTGTTTTTGTGATATATTGATATTTTGCAATAGTCAGAGATCCAATAAATTAAATAATAATAATATATACAATATGTAAGTTCTACTGTTCAAATTGAGCTGAGGATTAGGGCGGGTCGCATCTCGCTTCTTCGAATCCCGGGCCTCCCATGTCAGATCTCCTCCAGGTGCTCCGGTTTTCTCCTAAAACACGCTATAGCCTCATAACCCACCCACCATCATTTCAATTTGACTGATAAAAGGGACTGATTATATATGTTAATGCTACAAAGCCTCAAATCTGCATTACAAGTATTAAATCTATAAATTAACTTACTTTTTTAATGTCCACTTTTCTATTATAACTTTCACTCCCTATGCACACACCCTGCTCCTCCGCCACACTTCCCCCATCCTTCATTCACCACCTACCCTCTCGCTCTCTCTCTCCCTATGCATCTCTATACCTCTCGCCCGCCCGCCATTAGTCGCCATGGTGACCGCAGGGCTAGGCATTAGGGCCCTCTCTCTCGCGGGCTGCTGCGGGCTTCTTTTCGGTCGCCTCTATTGTTTGACTCGGGTCCACTCCGCTGCTCTTTGAATGCAGCCGGGGATCAACCCTGCATGGCACACACAGGCGAAGGGAAGAGAGCGGAGGAGAGATTTTTTTTTCTTTTTTTTTTTTTAGGGCTGGGACATTTGTAGAGGAGGGGGAGGAGCCGGCAGCGTGGTTGCACTCAGTCAGAAGCAGTAGTAGCAGTGGCAGTCTCAGGGAGAGCAACACATACATCCAGACCACAGACTGTGTGTGGACTATAAAGCAAACTTGGATTTCGATGGGGTTTTTTGTTCTGTCAAGGACTGCTCCACAACGTGCGCTATGCAAATCCATTAGCACGATGGCTTAAACCGGTGAGTGGAATCTGTAGTAGTGCTTGACATCATGTGCTTGGTAGTAGCCAAAATACTAGGCTGTGTTTGGGTGCTCTGTCTGCTGAATCTAGGCTAAATCTCCCTCGCCTTCTGAAATATATATGGACCCCTGCATGTTTTATTCCACAGATGGGACGGTTGTATTTTGCCCACACCTCTCAAGTATGTTTTGCATTCTATTTTGAGTTTCTTGTTTTTGGATATGTCAGTTAATTGGGAGTGAAAGCTTCAGCCCCTTGGCATCGCGGAGCAGTGATGTGTGATGAGGTGAGGGAAGGCAAACGGCTGTAAGGGTTTTTGTGGTTCGTTGCCCCTGTCTTGTCTCGCTGATAAAACCTGCCGTCCAAGGCGATGTCTCCCGCTGACGTTTTTACAACTTTGTATAAATATTCCCAGAGGAGCGGCCAAGTGCACGGGATGACCACTGACTAGGCAGTGATGTCATAGGCTTGAGTGGGGCCAAGGAGATGAAGTTAAGACAGTGTGGTTTCGGGATTTTTACTGTTTTATATAGATACATGACAGGAACGTATGTATTCTACTGTTTTGGGATTGCAATTATTATTTTATTTGCCATTATGTGAGAAAATGATTACTGGGAAATGGGCTTATGATTAAGCCCATTTCCCAGTTCCCACAAGAGAAAGAAAAACAGAATTTCACAAAGCTGCTTTTTTGGCAAATCTTCAGTTTGTGGGGAGTCAGTCAAAATCTATTTTAGCAATATACTGTAGATCATCCCTAATCCAATTTAATAAAGGCGGAAATACCTGATGATTTTAGTCGTTTTTGTATAATTTAAATATCAAGCTTTATCTCTCATTGAAAATAGACTGGAGTTTTTAGATCCATCCTTGCTCCATCAGGAACTTCTGGCACAAACATGTAACTCTGCTCCTTCAATCTTAAAGTTCATTCCTGTAAGAGTATGATGTCTATGTACCACTATGACATCGTACTCAGAGCAGTTTTCTACAACAAAAGTAACGCCCCTATAATAGTTTTGGTAATTTCTCAGGTGAAATGGCATAGTTTGCGCTCACACGGGTTTGCAGCTGATTGTTTTCAAATTTGGAAAAAAAAACGACAATTTACATTCGTCCCTCTGGTGGTGGCATAGGGAGTTACAGGCAGATTGCATTGTTTAGCCTTCATACTTGTTTAACCATACATTTTCTTTTGAAGACAGCCTTTCGAATTCTGAAAAAATAAATCAAAGCTTTAGTAGTTTTTTCATTGACAAAAGTAATGCGTAATGCAGTGGTCCCCAGGGGTTATGTTCTAAAAATGACCCACAATAAGCAAAATCCTTGAAGTAGCATCCGTATGTTTTCAGGCAGTAAAACTTCTCACACACATTTTATACAGTCTTCTAACCACGAGAACTCACAACTGCTGATGTGCGATCACGGAGATATCAAACCTGTTGGTTGAGTGCTGCTGCAGCTGTCAAAAGCCATGCATACACTGTAAGAGGACACCGAGCTGAGGGGCAGGAGCAGGACTGAGGGCAAAGGGAAGGCCACTGTAGTCCTCTGAACTAATCGGTTTTATGGTGTTGTCGGACACGCGGTGGACAAGTAGTTCATTGTAAAAACAAATTCAGATTGCACATAAAAAAATCCACAAAACTGCAATGTTGTGAGCAGTGAACCGCACTACAGTGAGACATTATATTTATCTTTAAAGTCAACCTGGGCCTAGACTGCGAGCCAGTGGAAATTCCCTAGAACAGGTGTATTATCTGGATTATACTTTCACCTCTAAATGCATTCTGCTCATAAGTTGCAAATGGGACTAACGTTCTGGAGTCCTTTTGAGTCCTTCCCTGTGTAGACGATGCATAAGAAGCACTTGTCTGGCCTCATATGCGCTCTGAGCTCTCCTCTTGGCTCGCCGTGATGTCCCTGACTGCAGCGTCTTGTAGTAGGATGTGTGTTTCCATGGCGACCGTCGACAGCTGTGCAGCAGACAGTGGAGTCCCTTAGACCGATCGCTGACCCTCTGACCCAGATCAATGAGATGTGAGCTGATAGGACCTGCTGCTGCTGCTGCTGCTGGTGTGTGTGTGTGTGCGCGTCTGTGTGTGTGTGTGTGTGTGTGTGCGTGTGTGTGTGTGTGTGTGTGTGCGCGTTTGTGTGTGTGTGTGCGCGTGTGTGTGTGTGTGTGTGTGTGTGTGCGGAGGGAGAGGAAATGCAATCGCAATATTACTGAAATTAAACATGAACGGCGCTGTGTCTAGTTTATTATTCAGTATCATGACTTAATAATTCATAACTTATGCACTGTATGCTTTGTTTTTCAAAAGAACACGCATCAAATGTGTAGTAGCATTTCCGCTAAAATAAAGGATAAAATCTTAACGTTGGTCGTAAAAACAACAGCCAAATAAAATGAAATGAAAAGGGGGCGTGGCAAATGCTTCAAGGCTGTGCTGTCATCATGTCATTGGCTCTTCAATTCAATTCAATTTTATTTTTGTATTGCCCTAAATCCTAACAGAAGATGTCAATTCCTCAACAGCAGAACATAGAATCAAACATTAATTATAAACAGAGAATGCAATATTAACAAAGACATAGGAGCCATTGGTCCACAGGGAGTGGTCCATTGGTTCATAAATGTAAAAAAAACGCCCTGGATCATTTTGATAGTTGTGTATTGTTTAAATGGCCCCCAGACTATTCCACACAGCTCTTATCTCCTCACGTCAGATCATAAAGGTCAGAGAAGTGGTTACTGAATGTGCCCAGGTCTGGAATTAACACTTTAGATGACCGGGTTTGTGTGTTTTGTCTTAACCATTTCCTGCACATGCGAGTTGTAACTGTTCGAACAGAAACGAAACTGACATTGACTTAAATTGTGTTATTTTTTTCAGTCATTAATCAGAACGATTCCCTGAGTATTAGGCTACTTCCACTAATGCTTTTAGTTTCAGATTTTTTTTATTTTTATCACAGAGTCAGCTTAGTAAATGTAAGGATGATTGGATTGATAAAGTATTTTTGCGTTTAGGCCTGAATGTGACTTAGTGAGGACCGGGCCTAAGACTGTAAACGCTCACTCTAGATTCCTTCTCCATTTGTTTACGGTTGACATTTGGAGAAGTGGTTGTTTTGGGTTAAAGAATGGAAGGAATGGCACACTTTAGCCCAGGGGTTTCGAAAGGCATCTAAACAGCATTTTTCAGTAAGTACCAGTTTGGTGCTGGTCCCAATCCTGGTCATCCAGAGCATAAAATATCATCAGTATTATTCACATTGGAGGGATTCAGAAGCTAAGCAGGGCAAAGTATGGTTAGTATTGTGATGGGAGACCTTTGGGATTCACCAGATGCCAAAATTGCACACAAAAAAAGACACTATAGATGATTTCTTCTCTTTGTTCGTGTTTTCTTTTGTTTTGCAGTCATTGTGAGTCACATTTTCAGTCAATGATTCAACCACATTAATTTATTTATCCCCTGGGCTTAACTGTAGGAGCAGTCAGGACCAGGTCTGTGCTGGGGCAGTTAAGGAGTAAAAGCCCTGGGGAGTAAGCCGTCCTTCCTCCTCTGACCTGCAGGTGCAATGATTTATTTCTCAGGATGGCAAGAGAAGCACAATACTGATTAGCCCGCTTGTAACTGCCATTTCCTCTTCCGTAATATTAACCAACTTCAACAGTAGGACTATGCCACGCGACTCGTTGGTAATGAAGCTGGGAACCTCATTACCAGACTTCCCCTACCGTCCTGTAATGTAAAATAACAAAACAATACAGGACCCAGGTGACTTCTGAGATATTGCAGTTCAATGATCCAGTGTTCTTTTAGCGAGAGATTCCTGTATATGCCTTTATTTGGTGCCTAAAGCGATTCTCAGCTGATTCTCTACGATATGATCAAGGTTCACACACATCAAATGAAGAATAAATGAGAAATGTGGAAGTTCCTGTTGTCCATCTGCGTTCACACAACTATGCTGGATGATCTATTATTTAAAAGATTGCACAGAGATAGATACTAGGGCTGAACGATACATGGAAAACATATCGTCATGGCAATAATAGCAGGCAGGTGCAGTATCTATAATCCAAAGGTGTGTGATAACTTTTTTTGGACAAATTATTAATAATCTATTACATTTATTGAAATGTATGGACAAATAAATCAAGTTAAAAATACAAGGAATCTTATTGTTTAGATTTCCCTACAGTCGCTGTAATCGGAGAGGTCTGTATCTGTTTGAAACTAGGACGATCAGAACTAATATTAAAACGTTTGTGTCTGTTATTGGAGTAAAAATGTGCAGCTACAGAGTTGTGACACAATCAAAAACAAAGTCATCGAATGGATTCTAGAGATTTCCAGCGAGGTACAGCAGGCATATATTGACGGAGCTGAAGTTGGCTGGATGACATTGTGAACTTGTGTTAATGATCTCAAAGACGACTTTGTGTTAGCAAGGCAGAGGGCCACATAAAAGTACTGAGAGGGCCGCAATTTCCCCTGGGCCTTGGTCTGGACATGCCTGGTCTAGAGTCAACAGAAGTAATGGACTTTTGAATGATTTTCCCAGTTTCACCATTATCCACCTTTAAAGCAAAGAAAGTTCAATCATTTTTTTCATGCAAATATATAAATTATTTGAGGAAAAACTAAATATTGCATTATCCATTCAGTGTTTCCCACAGGTTTGAAGGCAATGTGTGGTGGTCGTCGGCGGGGGGGGGGGGGGGGGGGAGTGGGGTACAGTGGTACAGTGGTAGAGGACAATCTTGAGGTCATGAATCCAGTGAAATTAGTCGCACACCTTTTTACAGTAAAAAGTTACAGTAGATCAAAAGTGACATGTTTTGACTATATTGGAGGTATTTTGGACCAAAATGGCTACTTTACCTCAATATTTCTCAATATTTCTACAGTAAAAGTTTCTGGTCTTTGGTACAGTGGCAGAGGGCAATAATAAGGTCATGAGTCAAGTGAAATTAGTCGCACACCTTATTCCAGTAAATAGTTACAATACTTGAAAATTGCACTAGCGGACCAAATTGTGTACTTTATACATGTAAACAATAGAGTGGCTATCCTCCTGAGGACTCACAATCTGCCGGAGGAATCGTAGGGGGCTGGTGCTATGTGTGCCGGGTGGCATCTCTATAAGGTTTTAATCACAAAAACGTGTCTCCCTGACCCCAGCGCGCTTTCTGTTCGATAAAAATGGGTGACTCCGAAAGGACGTTCCGCTGTTACCGTAAGTTCTCAACAAAACGCGCACCGTCTTTTCCCCGATGCTGGCCGCATGTTCATAGAGCTGAAAGATGCGGGCCACTTTACCGCGGTAAATTAATAGACACAGCTGCTTACAGCGATGATCGCTGATGGAGACGGAGACACGCGGTGTGCACGAAGGGGAGGGGCTGTGTGTGTGTAGGTCTCTGTATGTGGGAGAGACGCGTAGCTTGAGTGAGAGTTACGAAGGGCCGCCACATTTTAAACCCCCCTCCCCGCTGTCAAATTGACCGCTGCGGCGGCACTAGACGATGCATGTTTTAAATAGCGTAACAAAAAAAATATATATATAATAATACGAAACGCAATTTGTGGCGGGCGGTCTCTAATCTGTGGCGGTGCGCCACAGATTAGTCTATGTGTGGGAAACACTGCCATTATCGCAGTCCTCGACACCACTATCGCATATTGCCCTTTCCTCCTCTTTCTTGCAGCTCCATAGACTCCTTTGGTCTCATTGGACCAGCTCACAGCCTGTGCAGTGGATCACAGATTACACTTTCTGTAAAACTCAAAGAGGTCGCGATGAGAAGCGTGATACCGTCCGAACAAACACAGTCCACTTCTTTTTAAAACCGCAGTACTCGGTCTCCAGGGCTCGGTCTCATGGAGGTGTCGCTCACAGCCGCACACAAAGGTCCACACTGTACACGGACCAGGAGGTGAAATCAAGGAAACCCAGAGCAGTGGAAAGAGCTGAGTTACAGTATGTTTGGCCCGGTTTCTTCCATTTGGACAGCTTTATACCAGAGGAGTGGATGCCTCTGAGCCACAATGTCCACACTCATTACGTCCAGTACAGTAGTGCCAGTGTATAGAAGCAGCATGCATGGGATCTGCAGGCTCTAAGAGGATTGAAGCTGCAGAAATGAGTTTTCTTTTCCATATGGCCATTCCCAGATGTAATAGACAAGTTTTGATTTGAGGATCACGCCGTCTTTTCCCTTAAGGAATGTGTTTTTGTCGCTTGTAGAGACTGAAATTCATCCTAACTTCAAAAGATCCATGACTTTTATTTCTTTGAAGGATCTCTGTGAATGTGTTTTATCGCGTGGCCTGGATTTTCTTCTACACAGTACAGGTGGAACTCGGAACACTAGACGATCGTTTAAAAGGCCTTTTTCTTATAAGTGAGGTTTATCATATATGTTATAATAGTGATAATTGGCTCAGAGCTTATAAAAACCCTGACTAAAACATCTCATCTTCTGAAAATGGACTGTAAGCCATAATCATCACCATAATTACAAAAGGTTTGGTATGTTTTACGTTTGTGCAATGAATCTATATCATATTTTAAGTTGAAGTACAGAAATAATTTTACTTTTTGAACAATATTCTGAGTATTACCCGTGTGTCTTTACCACGTCACAGACAAGCTGCCATCAGGGGGTGCAGGTCAGATCTCAGAGGGAGGTATTTGTTTACAACCTGTAACTGAACAAACTCTCAAGTCAGAGATCCAAATATATGATCTTGTTTTCTGGTTTAGGCCTGGTTTAGTTTATCCTATTCTTTATAACAGAATGAAGTCTGGCAAAACAACTAAATATAGTGACAATAATTAGTCTTGGAACCCTGGTCCCTATTGAATACATAAACTCTTAAAGACATATTCTGCTAAATCAACTTTTTTGTGCTTTGTCGTAACTTTGTACTTGGAGATGCTTTTAGATCCATCCATAAACTTCTGGCACAAACATGTAACTCCGCCCCTTCTGTCTAAAAGCTTCTGTCTCAGTCCCGTAATAGTATGATGTCCTTGTACCACTATGACATCACACATCACAGTTTTCTGCCTTTAAAACCTTTACTAATTAATTCATTAAGTATGATTTAATTATTTATGGACAGTTATCATCCCGCTCCCTATGACTCCCATATGGTTGACATTATTGCATTTCCTGTTTAATGTCCTCCAATACAACTGCTGTTTTGATTCAGGGCCATAGAAAAATAAATTGAATAGAAATGAATGGAAAATAAATAGGGCGACATAAATAATAGGGCGACAGTAGCTCAGTTGGTAGAGCATTGGCCTTCAGGCCTGAAGGTTGTGGGTTCAATTCCCACCTCTACACCTTCTCCACCGACTCCCACTGATGACTGCTGTCGTTGTGTCCTTGGGCAAGACACTTAACCCCACTTTGCCCAAAGCCCCCACTGAAAGATCAAGGCTATGCTCACACTCAGAGAGCAGCCGTCCTCCTGTGGACTCACCACCTGCAGAGGATCAGTGAGGGGCTGGTGCTATGTGACTTGGGTGGCATCTCTGACTGCCACCCCCCCGACCCAGCAATGGATTAAAGGGTAGAAAATGGATGGATGGATGGAAAATAAAAGTAATGCCCATAGGTTTAGGTAATTTCTATAATAATAACATATTTACAAATACAATTTTGAATGAACTGCAAAAGTATGAAATCATTTCCATGTTTAATAATGCGTCATATTTCACAAAGCTTGTTGAGTACATTTGAATTCAGTTCATTTGGGACGAATTCAAAAGTCCATCTCGCTTGTCGTGGGCCCAGAGGAAACATTTTGACAACTTAAGCATTGGCAGCTCCTGTGGAAAAACACATAAAGCAGACAGATAGTTCTAATAGAGTCAGTCCGATTAGCGAGCTCAGTCAGCGTGGTAATTACAGCCAGAACTTCCTCTGCTTCACGGGGCACCTGGGGTCTCCGTCACAGTCCTCCCTGCTATTTCCTCCACCGTACTTACTCAAATCAGCACCCAAAAAAAAACAACAAAAATCACACAAAACATGCAGTGGCAGATAATGACCACCGTGGGTCCGGCACTGCCACTTAGGCGCAGAAATAGCCTGTGTGCTGTGGTTTCAAAGCCGCTTGCAGCCGAAAGCTTTTGCTGACGTGAAGCGGACGGTGAGGAGTCGGCCTGGTGTTTTTCCGAGTCTTGCGTGCGTACGGAGAATATGTCCTCGCCATTGGGCTTGTGCGGCGAGTCGGAATGGGTTAGGCGCTCTCTTGTCTCCACTCAAGCATGTGCGCTGTTTTTGTGCTGCGTGAGAGAAGGCGGCAAACGTGACCAGCGAGATATTCCAACCGCAGAAATGTTTGATGATCATTTAACACTAGGAGTCCCAGAGCAGTCAATTTGACGAGTGTATGTTCTGGATATGTGACGACTCCGCTCATGTACAGGGTTGGTCTTCATAACTTTTTCTTGTATCTATTGTAAATTATGTGGTTATTGTGTACACTGTTGTCGATTCAACAACAACAGATCAGAGAATCAAATAGTTCGAACACAGGAAAGCCAATGATAACAAACACATGGGAAGGATCAATGCCCTCCAGCATCAGCAAGGAATGCACAAACAAAAAAGTGAGGCCCACAGACACACTGCAAAAAAATCTAAATTTGCTCAAATTTGGCAAAATATATCCTAATTATCTTGGTCTTCATTGGAATGAGAAAAGAAAGCAACAGTTCTTGAAATCAGACTAAATGGCTTTGTCCCACTGGAGAATCTTGTTTTAACCCTTGTATTATGTTGAAAAAAAATGACATTGATTATGTTGCGGGTCATTTTGACCCGTACTGTGTAAATGCACTCAAAACAGTCAAGAAAACAGGTTAAACCAATAACAACTTTAAATAAATATTTAGAAAAGTGACATACAATACATTTTTAATTCCAACGCTATATTTAAGAAATATTTAGTCTAATCCTCTTGTCCTCCTCTCGGGTCTAAATGACAATTCTTCCCTCCTTCTTTCCTCCTGCCATGCTTTCTCCTTCCTTTTTCTCATCCTGTTTTCCTTCTCTCTGTTCATCCTCCTCTATTCCCTTCTTTTCTCTTCCTTCCTTCCTTCCTTTCTCCCTTCTTTCCTTCCTACCTTCCTTCCTTCCTCCCTTTCTCTTTATTTGACCAAAGATTCATCCTCTGAATCCTCCTTATTGTAGGAAAATTGACAATCTGGATCAGCAATAACATTGTCCTGTATCTGAAAAATCCTCTGTTTCTGAAATCTCTTCCTCTACATCATTATCCCAGTTAAAAATCTGTGATAAAGCCTCCTCAGATGTCATCCTTCTGGAGCTCATTTTTGGTGAGTTTGTCTAAAGCCTAGCGCACATCGACAGAGTAACTGGAGACAATTAGTTGAAGGCGGCTTTTGGAAACAGAGAGTAGATGATGGAGATGATCAGTTGTTATCAGATGTGAGCGCTCTTACAACTGGAGATAAACAGTCAATCTCCGGATTCAGTCATTTGCCCGTGTTCTACTTTTCGGCAACTAGTTTTACTCAGATCCGGAGATATCACCCGATGTGCGCGCTCCAACAACATGTGTGTATTGCGTGTATTGCGCCCTCTACAGTTTATGTCAGAAAACACACTGTAGTTGAGGCCAGTTGCTGTCGATGTACGCGCTGTTATTCCCGAGACTGGTCTGATACAGGAGTTGCCCGTTTTCGCCAGATTGTCGATGTGTGCGGGGCAGCAACTCAAAGGCGACGGATATATTCAGTTGCCAGTCCGATGTACGCTAGGCAAAAGAGATGACATGAGAACAGTGACAAGGACAAGTGTGAGAACGTTCCCTCTCTTCACACACCTGGCTCTGGGTCTCAGAGGCAATCAAAATACAATGTCAAAGAGACATGTTTTTTCGGATCCGAACAACTATTTACCCACATTAAAGCGTCAGGGTCAAAATGACCCGCAACATCATCTTTGTATACAAACTCTGCACAGACATTCCACTACACATCAAAGTGTCCAGATTTTACACACCAGTTCATGACCCTAGATGAGGAAAAGTCATAAAATTTCAGCAAGAAAAATAAAGGATAACCAGTACTTTGATCAACACAAAAACTGAAATGGGTCAAATTGACCCTTAACATAATACAAGGGTTAAGACAGTCAGAATATACTCAGATTAAAGGTATATAGGAAGAAAGAACCGCCCTCTCCGCTTAAAAAAAAAAATGCAGATGCTCTACTTGCTCCAGAGACGAAACGCCTAATAAACCATGTACGAGAGACATGCACAAGCACAGTTCTCCTTCAATTCAAGAGTTTATTTGCCATTTGCAGTAAAACCACATTGGAAAAACTGTGCAAGACTACCCCAGTGTGCAACGGACGGCACACACCAGAGCTCCTGCCACGGCGCCCTTTTTCCGGTGAAAGAATCTCCCAAAAAATACTCTGGTCTTGTATGACAAGCACGTACGACAGGCTTACGCCACATATCACCACAATGATTGACAATTAGGAGGACCAATAGTCTTGATGATCCATCCGGAAACCTCCTGAATGCAGGCCTTCGAGCAGAGCGGTGGTGGTTTATGTCTGTCTTATGTGTATTTTCAAAGTCGCAGCCTGTGAGTCCAAGACAAATTTTCTATGGGACATAATAAATTGATCTTGAATCTTGAATCTTGAAACAAAAAATCCTCCTTTATGCCCCTCGATTCAAGCATTTATCACCTCATATTTGATCATTTTGTGCAGTGCAGACAGGCCGTACATCCTTCTCCTATTGTAATATCAGGTTTTGGCCATATCCCCTCAGCCCCAGTTCACATTCAGCCAGTTCTCTCCCATCAGGGACTTTTAGAGCCACAGTAGAATCTTTTCCTGCCACTTTCTCATCAGGGGGCACTGTAATGTCTGCTTGTAAAAGTCAATACCTGCTGCACACATGGAGAGGCTGCTACTTAAAAAAAGCCTTAAATGGAGAATTCTGCGGACGGCCGACAGTAATCTTCCAGGAGTCATTGATATTACTCAGCAACAAGGAGGACTTTGCTTAGTCATGGAAAAAAAATGTTAGGCCGGTGAGCTGGAGAGCGCGGGTTGCCAGATTGCGACGATAAAGGGTGTTGTAATAGCAGTAAATGTTGAAGTGATGGTGGAGAGATAGAGGGACCCAAGTTACTCATTTGGTTTCATTGTTCTTTGACTAGCAGCTCAAGTGGCACTTACAGCTGGAGCACCTAGCTTCATAAATTCTTGTTGTTCGTCCCAACCGAAAGAGTCTTGAACAAATCAGACCACTGTATATTCTGACTTCATTCTATGTGAAAAAAGTGTTGTATTTTGTACATACTGAGAAGAGGTCAATCTCTTTTTTACCTTTCAGTGTGACAATCCAGGCTAAAAACAGATCTGTTTAGCTGTGCATACAACTGAAGGATTGTAACTTCACTCTTTTCAATGTACTGTGATTATTTATGATTTATATTTATGTGATTTCAATACCTTCTTTTCTTGCCCTGTCTATGAAACTGTGCTCCACAAATAAACTTGCCTTGCCTTGACCTAAAGCTGATCTAGGCCAAGATACCAGGCCAAAAATACACACAAGTGAAAACAAGTGACAGAGCTATTGTAAGGGGTATAGACATTTCTTACGCACTTATTTTTTTCTTTCAAAGTTTGGTACCGCAGCTTTAATTCATGCTGATATTGTTGAATTTTGACTGGTTGAAAAGTTTTTAAAAGCCCACATCGAGAATGAAAAGCTGCATTTCCTTATTCATTTCAAATAAATAAGGCGGCACAGTGCACTCTCGCCTCTCAGCAAGAAGATCCTGGGTTCGAATCCCGGAACAGGGCCTTTCTGAGTGGAGTTTGCATGTTCTCCCCGTGTCTGCGTAGGTTTCCTCCGGGTGCTCCGGTTTCCCCTACCACTAAAAACATGCACAATAGGTATGAATGTAAATGAGAGAGTGAATGGATGGTGTTGATTGGGAGCTGATGGTCCAGTGTGTTCGGCGACTCGCTTCCGTCGTCACCTTGTGTGGAGTGATTGGAACAATATCTGAACTCTGAACATTGTAAAGCGCTTGAGTGACCTTGATCTGTAAAATGCGCTATATAAATAAACATTACTTACTTACTTACTTTTTCCATTGCCAAAGAATGATGGTGTTTGTAAAGAGGATGCTCCTGGAGAGACCTCAGACCACAACATTCTGTTTTTATTTAATTTTCATACTAATAACCCTGTGATTCACTATATGACACTTTTGGGTCCTAATTAAGTCTTTTTCACTTCTCTATATGGAAAAATCTGACCTAAAGATGTGACAGAGACCAATATATACATGTGAAAACTAGTCATAGAACTGTTTGGAGAGCAAGAAGCAAGTGAGATGGATTTTTTTTTTTCTAAGTTTGGTACCACAGCTTTAAGTTCAGTTTTGATGGTATGGTATTGTATGATATGGTGGGTTTTTTATTCTTATTCTACAGGGATATTGTACAATAAACAATAGCCAAAAGGAGATATGCATGTTATCAGGTTTTAGCAGGAGTGTTGTAGGTTGCCGTAAAACAGTAAAATCATCAACACGTTTGAACATTGGTCCTCTTTCGCTTACGGCTCTATGTGTTTTTTATCATTGCATTTCTTGTGTCTAAACTGTTTGGTTGTCTGATCTGTGTTGGCGAATTCAATGGTTTGGTATGTCCTCCGAGATTTAGGGCTATACAAGAATAAAGTTAATTGAATTGAATTAAAAGTGGATAGATACATACAAAATTGAAATACATACAACTGAATTTACCATCCATACTGCACCCATGTGTCAAGAGTGAGCTGGCATGTGCGAAGAGGAAGTGCTGGGTGGGAGGGACCAGAGGGACTTGTGGGGGTTGGACTGGGTTGGACTGGGGCACTGGGAGGGGGCCAGTACAAAGGAAACGCGACCTTCATTACTGTACGGCACACCTGGCTTTCATAACAGAGCCTCAGTGTTTAGTGTCTTCATGCTCTCTGCCCACATCCACGTTCCAATATGGAGCTTAATTAGAAGCTGCGTTGGTCCAGTCTCGGGCTGACTCAGTCTCGGGCTGACTCAGCTGCTGGGAGCCCTCAACGTGGCTCCCTCGTGGGCTTCATTCATGGGATGGGCGGCTACATGTGCTGTATCAGGGGTCACGATCTGAATATAGTTAGTTGTTGTAATTAGCTAATGGCAGAGGTGGTAGTTATTATTATTATATTAAGTCCTCCGCAAACAAGCAAGTCAAGAAAATATCCGCTTTTAGTTTGTAGAAAGCCAGCACACTCCTAACAATGATCAAATATGAGGTAATTATTGCTTGAAACGAGTGGTTTTCATCTTAATTTGAGTTCATTCTGACTGTGTTAAAACATGATTTGCCAATGGGACAAAGCCATTTAGTCACAAACTGAATTTTGCTTGTCCCGTTGGAAAATCTTGTTTTGAGCAGTCAAAATATGCTCAAATTAAGAAACATTTAGCCATATTTTAGCAATTTTGGACTTATTTTTCATCAGTTTTTTGTACATTTTACACAGTAGTGATAAACTGCAACTGTAGCCGTAGCTGCCCTGAGGTCCTTAGATGCAGGACCTGGACAGTCCTGTAGAAACATAAGGGAGGGTTGGGACAGAGGGCTGGGTGGTCAGGGGGGATAGAGGAGCAGAGGAGTGACAGGGATGATCCGACACATTTAAGGACGTTTCTGGACGGCGGTCGTCCTGATGTGGACCAATGGCTCCTACATGTTTGTTATTATTGCTTGTGTTCAAACTGTTTGACTCTCTAATCTGCTGTTGGCAAACCGAGGCGACTGTTGTGATCTAGGGCTATACACAAATGAATTACCGTTTACCATGCACTAACTAAACTAGAACTATATTGTTAAACTATATTGTGAAATTCTCTCCATTTCTATTATCACCTTTTAGGATTAAATATGAAGGATTAGATACATAACCAAAAGTATGCAGCTCGATTTGTTGATATACTGTAGCTTTATGATGTGTTGCTGTATCCTAACTTCTAGAACTAAATATGAGCCAAGTGGCCTCTCCGCACTGACGTCAGACCAGTGCGTGACCTGAGAGTGGACGCTGTGGATGTTGGTCTGAATCCAGCTTGTATCAGCAGCAGTTCCTCCCAGTCCTGGAGTCACCCACACCTTGTATGGTTATAGGTAGTACCGCCCTGACCTGGGTGGGGGCGCTCATCTCAGCTGTCAGTATTCAGCTGCACCCAGGCCCAGCTCATCCATCCGGCCTGATACACTGGGAGTGCCGGAATACACCTTTGGAAAAATATTAATCCAATTTAGGAATGATTTGAAATGATTTTGATATATTTTTTCATTTTCCTTTGCATTATCATTGTTGCCTTTTTATGTTTTTGAGTTATGACAGCAAAAACTAAAAAATAAAGTATATATATTTAAAGAAATTGCCAAGTGCATTGAAAGTCGGGTTGCAACAAGTGAATACATCCATCGCAACTAAATGATTACCGTGGTCCCAGGAATATCGCTGGGTTTAGGTTGCTGCAAAAGAAAAAGTAGTAGCTCTATGTTTTAAAGCTGTAAAACCCCTCAACACACATTTCCTACACTTCTCTAACCACCTGAACTTGCAACTGCTGAAGTGCGATCGCAGAGATTTCAAACCTTATCTTTGTTGGTCTGAGCCATAGACTGTATATATTAACGGACAGAGTCACGCCTGTCTCCGCCGTTCTAACTAATGGGCCAAAAAATAGTGCTCTACTGGAGCTATTCAAAATGGCCGCAAGTGGTCCTGTCCACAAGAAAATTGTGAAAAAACGCATCTGCGCATGCGTCAGCCGGCGCAGCTCCATTCATTTGAACGAGAGACTTCAAAAATTCACAGCGAGTAAACTAGAGTGGACAGAAAAAATTCACCCCCCTCAGCATTGACACACATGTGGAACGGAGCTTTGGGCCAAGAGCCAACTTTTGGTCCATCCTGTAAAGACGTTTTCGAGAGGTCTGCCAATGCTTTATGTTAGCATTGGCTAATTCTTCTGGTTCCACCCCCATCGGCCCGGGGTGGTATTGCAAACATGTCAGTGCACGTCATTTTGGCCACTTTTGAGCTGGGACCTGCCCCCACTGGTCTGAGCGCTGCTGCAGCTGTCAAAAGCCATGCATACACTGTGTAATACAGCTGCAGTCGATTCGCCTTTAACCCTTAAATATTCACTCCTTGAAGAAAGCAATGAGCAATGTAATGTTTCTTTCTTGGTTTTCTATCATGTAAGAGCACTAATAACACAATTAACTTTTATGTGTTTGTTTTAACCCTTGAGTTTTTTTTTTTTTTTTGTAGGCCTTTGGAAATTGGTTGAGATGCAGCTTGATGGTGAAAGTGCCGAGAAACCATTAAAGAGATTTAATCATACCGTATTACAAATCGAACGAATGTTTTCGCAATAGCAAAGAAAAGTGACATATTTTTCATGTAGCCAAAAAAGGCCGCAAAAAATGTTGTTCCACACACTAGATATGGAACTATAAATCCATACAGTAATTATCGTGGCAGGCCTATCATTGCCTATCGAGTGCAAAGTCAGCTTTGCATGGCTCAGATCCTCCGGCCTCCTGTGCACTGCACACAGCTCTAGCTCTGTGGCCTTGAGAGCCGTGTTTTGGTCGTGTGTAAAACGTTTCGCTCATTGTGGCTTTGTGTTTTATTGAGTGGAAGTGTCCATTATGCTGCATGTTTGGTCTGGATGGTGTGTTTCCCTCTCTCTGTGGTCCCTGCAGAGGAAACAGTTTAGTGTTAACACTGAGAAGCAATGTAGAGTGTGTTTGGGAAGCTGCTGATTGGCTCCTGATGTAGCCACATTTGCTCGTGAAAGCCGGATCCCGTCAGACCTATGATGCTAAGGAGGGCAGGGCTTGGTTTTTACTGTGATGGGAGACCTCTGGGAACACCAGGTGCCACAGTGGGGCGGCTGTAAAGTGCCAAACTTCACTCACTTTAGAATGAGACTGGAGTGTGTGTGTGAATGGTTGGTGGTGGTCAGAGGGGAGCAGGCACATACTGGTTGCCTCGCTTCTGTCAGTGTAGTATATTCCAAACGCTGCAGCTCAAGTCCTGACTAGAACCAGGAAGTAAACGTATCACATTAATCCGGTTCTCAGGTCTCTGCACTGGCTTCCTGTGGCTCAGAGAATAGACTTTAAAGCCGTTCTGCTGATAGGTTTGGCTAACGAGAATCCACAATGACTGTCCAATCTAATCTGAAAATGTCTGCCAATTTTATTCAATGCTGTATTTAGGTTTAAAACAATTAGAAGCCATGGAACCATAGACAGTGACATGCAGGCGTCTCATGAATATATTGTGCTATTGTTTTAAAGAGGAAATGACTTTGTGCATGATGTCATAGGATTTGTCATATTTTTAACAAGTTTGAAAAAGGATTATATAGACAGATGACGCAGGGGGGAAAGGCTATGCCAGAGGTTCCTCATTTTAGTCTGGACTACAGGAAAACACTAGTCCAGGTCTGTTTTTGTCGAGAAACAATGTTGTATCTTGTTAGAGTGTTAGATCCTGGCAGCCGTTGGTCTTTTCAGTTTTCGAGTTGGAATTTGTTTGAGGTTCATCGAAGGTAATCCATTCACTTTTTACTGTCCACTAACATCCTTAAATGCATATTAAATATATGTTTGTATAGTATGATGCATAGTTAAAACAAAATATAGGCGTTTTTTGTGAAATAACCCTTTACACTTTGATGATACAGCATGTGATGACGTTTCTATGCCTCGTCATGTCAGTGTGTGGTGACCTCCTCTGTTGTTGCCCCCAGCAGCTGTGGAAATAGTGGATTGTTTTTTCCCATCAGCCCCTGCAGCCACAGATCTGCCCTGTTGTGAGAGCAGCGTGTTAGTGGAGCGTGGGCACCTTTTATTTAGCTGCACAGTGTGTGGTCTGGTGTGGCCGAGGGCTGACCGATCAGGGAAAGAGTTAATCATGGTGTTTTTTTCCGTCTCACCAATCTCGATTCATGATTCGGTTTTTAAACACTTAAAAACAGTATTAAAGTGTGAATATTATTGAAGCCAATCCCAGTGAAAGGTGAGGACATATGAGCGAGGGGGTAAAAACTAGGGTTGGGCGATATTTTTTTTGTACCGGTATACCGGTATAAGTAAATTAAATGATAAGAAAATGCCTTGAACCGGTGAAAACGATCATTTAACACTGAAAACAGCGAGCGGAAGACACGTTTGTGTGCAGCGCACTTTAATGACGCATCTGCGCGGCACGTGTAGCAGAGCGGCGTGCAAGGACAACAACAACAGAGCAGAGAGCAAACATGGCTGAGGGCGGCGGTGAAGACCATGGTGAAGACATGCAGATTGTAGAAGACATTGTGCCAAAACGCGGAGCTACCTCAAACATATGGGAGTAGTTTGGGAACTAGATAAAAAGAAGCAATTGTGTGTAACTATCGACAGTGGATCTAATGTTGTGAAAGCAGCTGCCCTAAACAACTGGACTCGAGTGGCTTGCTTCGGACTCTCTCTCTCATAGTGCCATTGGTAAGCTTTATTTACTGTTTACTGTCATGTATTTTACTTCAATGCATGTGTTTGTCTACATTGCAATATAATTACAAATAAGTTATAATTACATAATTATAGAAACGCAAAAGGATACAAAAAATATATACAGTATTTGATCATTTTGACTATATTGGGATTAGGAAACATAAGCCAAAGTGATCAAATAATTATTTGATAATGCTACACTTTTTATATTACAAAGGACAAACTTTTATATATTTAACAAATTACAAATGTTCACCTTTATTACATGTTGCCTGCAATTTTCAGTATGTACAAAACAGAATTCTCTACAATTCAGTTTTGTTAATACGTTTTATATACAATAGCTGTATTACACATTTTGCTGCCAATAAATCAGTAAATGCACTTTGAGGCAAGTGTGTTTAAAATTATCAGTGCTAAGTTTTCATAGCTTTTATATGAGGCTTTGTTAAAATTATCATATCGTCATATCGTGATACATACCAACAAAAATCGTGATACATGCTGAGGCCCATATCGCCCAACCCTAGTAAAAACTCATCTTCATCACTGTTACTGCCACAGATTGGTTTTAATAGTAACAAGCTACAACCTTGAGATTGCAATTATTTAATGGCTCTATGGCTCTCACAGACTTGATGTCCTGGATCTACAGTCTCAGTCCTGGATCTACAGCCTCAGTCCTGGATCTATAACCCCAGTCATGAATGTACAGCTTCAGTTTTGGATCTACAGCCTTGTGTTCTAATTGTTTGATAGCCAAGTGTTGTTGGCTAATCAAAAAATTGCTGTTGTTACAAAATGAAATTGATTTAAATGTTGCTCTGTGATGGTCCATTGTGAGGGGCTGCAGCCGGGATCCTCTTCCACTTGTTACAGTGTTTGTGTGTGTTTGTGTATTTGTATGCGTGTATTTGTGTGTTTGGCCCGTCCTTATTATCTGTAACTACTCTCGGCTCAGTGAGTCTTGGTTCTCCTGCTGTATCCAGCCAGAGAACCTCACTAACATAAGTCGACCTGGGACTCCTCACAGAAACTCCTGACTCACCACAGTCCTGTCCTAATGAGGCTTAGACTAAAGCCAGGGGTGTTCCCATCGACAAGTCCAGGCTGGCAGCGCAACACTCAGACAAAATAATATCCTGGGCCTGCTCAAGCAAAGTCATTCATAACAGTTTTATGGAGAATGCATTTTTACATTCAAACAGGACGATGAAATGAGTGTGGAACAGATAGACTTAAGAGATACAACTCTTTCAACTACTCAATGTTTACATAGTAGGTTGCAAAAGGCCAATGCAACTTGGATTGTTGCACATCTTGTCATGTTTAGGACCATGTACATAACCATTGTGGGTTATTTCCCGATCGACCACAAAAAACAGAGGTGAAGATAAAGCCTGTCTGTTCATGAGAGCGGATCCCTCAGTTTGGGTTTCTCACTTTTTCCCCACTTTTTAATTTTAGTCGTTCCTTGATGATGCCGGAGGGTCTAAGGACAGTGATGATCGGACATTAATGCACAGTTATTGACCTATCTGGACATTGATCATCCCCCTCTCTATGGACCAATGGCTCCTATATGTTTATTCTTATTGTATTTCCTGTGTTAAAACTGTTTTTGGTGAATCAGCGACTTTGTAAAGTTATCTGAGACGACTGCGGCTACTTGAAATTATACATTTTTTGTACATACATATTAAAAAACCTGAAATGTGGGGCTTGATTGGATGAAACCGTTCTCTGTAAGATTTTTGACGCATGCAAAGTGTTTGTTTAACCTAACATTGGACTTGTTTGACTTCATGATGCAGTTTGATGACCAATACTCTCTTATCAAACCTCTGGAAAGGTCAGACTTGAGACTTGTACTCCCTGGTTCTTAGTCAGGACGTGAACTGTAGCGAGCGATGTGGATAAACTGCAGCTCTTTTACTTTACAAGCTCAGAATCTAGAAACAAAAACAAATCCAATCCATTGAATAGTATTTTCGATTCATGTTTTTATTGTAATGCTCTAAATCACAACAATAGTAATCTTGTAGGACTTTAAATTCGCCAACACAGATCAGAGAATCAAACAGTTCAAACACAAAAAACTAAATATATAACACATAAGGGTCCATAAGTGGCGGATAACCAATGTCCATAAATGTTGTTGAATGTCGAGTGTCCTGGATTATCACCACTGTCCTTTTTCTTAGACCCTTTCTTTCTAACAGACCTTCCTGCATCAGTATGGAAAACCTTTAAGACCCAGTTCAATTCTTCCTTTGTAAGAATGAAGGTTGCGTTCTGCGGGACGGTCTAGCGATCCTCCATAATGCTAAAGGCAACCTGCGTCACTAGAATCTGACACACCTACTATTTTTGTAATCTAGATCACTTCTGTTGCCATCGCAGTAAACTCTCCTCTTCTTCTCAAACCGAGCTGAGCATTACTTTAATCTGCAATAGTGTGACTTTAGATTTATTTTTGTTGGCTGGGAGCTGTGGTGTCAACCCCTACGCCAATCTCATTCATTGCTTTTAATTCCTTCCTTATCCGCCATCTGTTTTCACCTCCTCCTCCGATCATTTCAGTTTACCATTCTAAAAATATCACTTTCCTTAATCTTGGAGGCGGCTAAAATTTTTCCACATCGTTTGGGTGACACGCTGTGAACGTCCTGTGCCCGCTGACCTACATCATGGCGGCAAAACAAGCCCATAACGTTTTGTGTGTCTCCACAAACGACACATCCCGGGATAGAATCGTGCAGAAATGTGCCCTTGATAACGGTTCTCCATCTGTGCCATGAAAAAAGACTGCATTTTAATCTTTGGCTTCGACGTGTGACCGGAGAAGACCTGGAAAATTGTGTTTTTTTAAATCCAGCGGAACAGACGCTAAGTGTGAGGGTCAGATGTGCTGATTGTCACAGATTGGAGAATTGCTTTGCGATTATGACGATGATGACTCCTCAGACTTTGACGCTACACACAGAGCCTTATGTACTTGGTATTTATTATGCTTTTCTGTTTTTCTCCAGACAAAAGAACATATTTACAACTCTATATCTTCAATTACATGTTATGGGTACAATAGCAGAATGTAATTTCTCACTTATAATACCGGTGAAGCTGTTTCCTTCATCCTGCTAAAGCGTCTCAAGATCACTTTTCTAATAAAGCATCTACAATCTAGAAAAGAGCGCAATTTGGTCTTTTACTGAACATTCTAGAGTTTCTCAAGAACCTGGAAAGAAATCTTGTGTATTATTTGCTTTTTAAAGGGGCTGTTAAGAGCCAACACTAGCTACATTTCATCTGAAAAAACTGGCAACCCTTTGATTGTATAATCTGCTTGAAAATCATAAACATGGATATTATGGACATCTTCTCCATTGTGATTTTAATGAAGACTAACTCCACTTCAAAGCGTTCTTCAGAAAGAGTCACATATAACCTGGGCATATGACATACAGTATGTTATCTGGGGACACATGAAAGATAGATGTAATTTAAAATGAAAATATTACATTCTGGTTCTGAACACTCAAAGTCAAGCCATTATTGCTTCACGTTCCACACACACTGGAAATGGACCAGCTTTGGTTTTGTTCAAATTCATTTTCTCACTACAGTCTGAGCACTGCACTTGTTTGATGTCAGCTAAACACAAGTGCATTTGAAACAATAAACCAGGACTTTTTTATTTTGGGCGTTTCTTTTCGGTCTCTCTCTCAATGACTGCAACTCAAGGTGACTGTGCTCATTACTGCCCCCCGCTGGTGGGGCAAACAGACAAGGTGCCATCAAAGTCACACACAACACGCTGGGAAAAGGACTTTTAAAAAAAACAAAAAAACAGGTCACACGCCTTCTACATGCGGACATCATTTACCAAACTGTACGGAGCCGTGTTTAGAGCTCTCTCCCTTTAATGTCGGTTATAAATCTGCACCGGAGAGGTTTGGGAACAGGCTGAGATCGATGCAGTCGGGGCGCACAGGCACTTCACTGTAGACAGGCCCAGACGTGGTGCTGATGCTGGGGTAATGAGTAGAGTTGCTGCAGGGAGGCACAGCAGGGGTTTGTGAGTGTGTGTGTGTGTGTGTGTGTGTGTGTGTGTTGGGGGGGGGGGGGTTGTGGGTGCGATTCTAGCAGTGTGACTGACTGCAGAGACCGAGGCTGTTCTGGTGTAGCTGTAAGCAAAAAAAAGGGTGAGACTCGAGGGAGGGGGCGGTAATGGGAGAAGTGTGCCTGTGCCTTCTGGCTGACTTTGACTGTGACATTGGTTTTGGCTGCGGCTTTGTGCAATTTAAAGCTCATGTGAAATGTATGTGGTGACAGTGGGAGAGCGCCAGGATGGGTCTTGAGGAGTGTCGATTCAGGTCAATTTCAAACGGTTTTGTAAAGATCTCGTCAATTTCAGCTGTCCGTCGTTCTGGATTCAGACATTTCAGAATCGCTCATCAATGTATTTGTATTTGTCGGGGTTTAGCTCTAAGATGTAGTATCTCTAAGATGTTCCTATTCTCAAATCATTACAGTTATCATTGTGTGTGTGTGTGTGTGTGTGTGTGTGTGTGTGGGTGTGTGTAATCTTTATGTATATAGCACATTTTACAGACCAAAGTCACAAAGCACTTTACATTTGTTGTGGGAATTTGTCCTCTCAGACCTATTGTACATGATTTTTAGGAGTAGGGAAAACCGGAGCACCCGTAGGAAACCTACACAGACACAAGGAGAACATGCAAACTCCACACAGAAAGGTCATGGAAGTGGAATTGAACTGAAATCGAAAGCACAAGCGCTGACCACCGCTTGTACAGACACCGTGTGTGTGTGCGTGTCTTTCTGTCTGTCTATGTGTGCATCTGTGTGTGTGTGTGTGTCTGTGTGTCTGTGTGTGTGGCCGTGTGTTTGTGTGTCTGTGTGTGTGTGTGTGTGGCCGCGTGTGTGTCTTTTTGTCTGTCTATGCGTGCATCTGTATGTGTGTGTGGCCGTGCGTGCGTGTGATTGTGTGTGTGTGTGTCTCTTTGTCTGTCTGTGTGTGTGCGTCAGTGCTGTGTTTTATGCCAAAAAAACTCTTTAAAATCAGAAAGATTGCCCAACCCTACACTTAACCAAAGTAACTTCTCCAAAGTCACACCACCAGCTGAAAATGATTGGAAGAAAAAAAGTCGTACTCATCAAAGTGTTTTATACAGAAAATCAAACAAGTGCAAACAGGTTTTTCTAATCTTCTCACATTATTTCCTTTTCACATTATTCTGACCAATCAGGTGAGACTGGATCATTTCCAAAGACACACCAAACAACATCTGACTGGTTGAAAAACACTGCTGTTGGCAATGCACGACGAGGCAAGTTTATTTGTATGGTACAGTTCATCTGCATACAAGAAAACTCAAAAGTGAAAGGAAACATTAAAATATTAAAGAAAACCGTAACCCTAACCAAATTTAGGGTCCATTTTGTAGTTTATGAAAAGCGCTTTATAAATAACATTTGACGGAAAATTGCAACACAGGAACAACATGTGAATATTTCCGTCTGCCCGGGATGAGACTTAATGAGTCCCATGCTGCAAAATTTTAATTCAATTTAGTATTTTTGATTTATTGTTGAATGTGGTGAGAGAAACTGGGTCATTTTACCTTGAACCTTCTGTCACTGGGTTGTTCAGTTATCATTATTATTATTTTGAACATGTAAACAAATCTCAACCCTGGCAGCCGGTTTTTCCCCTGAATTAAATCATAATAAACCTGATGCCAGCGAATCCTCTTCTTCTTTCGTGTTTTTTTTACACGGCTTAATGAGCGTCTCAAACTGTTGACGCAGGGCTTTATTTGAGACTAATTGAACGGCAGGGTCTTTTCATTGTTTCATTTTGGCCTGAATGAGTCACAGCCTGTCCACATCTTCATCATCTTCATCATCGTCTGCTTTTTCCCCAAACCTCAGTTCCACTCCAACCAACAGTCCAGGGGTGTCCAAACTTTCCCTCACTCGTACCTATGAAACACAGATACCCTCCCCGTGTTCAAATGTATGTTTTCATGGTGTATCTTTTATATCCCATTGAAGAATCCTTGAGTGTCAGGCAGGCACTGACAGGTAAAATGAATTATTAGGCAAGGCAAGTTTAATTGTGTAGCACAGTGGATTCTCAAGGCAACGGTGACGGTTTCCTGACAAAACAATTCATTCAAATCATAAATAATCACAGTGCATTAAAAATATTTAATCCTTCAGTTTTATACACAGCAAGACAGAACTATTTTAACCTGGTTCTTTATAGAGAAGATGTCTGTCTCACATTTTCAGGAAGACTGTTCCATATTTAAGCTGCATAACTCTCGGGCACCAGCCGGAGGCCAGTCCCTGTGCTCCTCAGAGTCCCAGCAGAAGGCTTGTCCCTGTGCTCCTCAGGGTCCCAGCAGGAGAACAGTCCCTGTGCTCCTCAGAGTCCCAGCAGGAGGCGAGTCCCTGTGCTCCTCAGAGTCCCAGCAGGAGACCAGTCCCTGTGCTCCTCAGAGTCCCAACAGGAGCCCTGTACCTGTGCTCCTCAGAGTCCCAACAGGAGCCCTGTACCTGTGCTCCTCAGAGTCCTAATTGATTCATATGGCACTATCATGTCACAGATGCACTTAGTATAATTAGTATATCTTTGTTTACATTTCAGCCTTCGCCCGAAAACAATAACCTTTCATTCCTTCCCAGTTTTGCTCTAGCGTCACAAATACCGCTACACAAACCTCTCAGAACTCACACTAATCATTTAGGAGCCGGCTCCGAGACGACAGCCACCGCACTATATCATTTTCACCTTGTCCAAAACAGCGGTCCTGTGCACCCTGTCATTACCGTGTTACGAACTTCCACCTTCCACCCGGAGCTGTTGAGGTGAAAGTACTGAAAACCATACGCTACGTGACATAACAAGTACATTTTTCGAGTTCTTTCTCCTCTGTCACATTCTCTGCTGCTCCCGAGTTCAGCAACTCTCTCTCCGACAGCTCCAGGTGCGGAATAGTTTTGCGTGCAGACGATGCCACGCGCCTGAATGAATGCCGTTTTTCTCGTTGCCGTCCGGAATACTTGTGACTGTGCACTTTGGATACGTGACATCACAAATAACAGCGGGTTACAACTGCACCTGCTGACATACGCCGTAATCACACGTCCGAAACTGCATGTTTGCTTTGCTAGAAGGAGGTGGATCCTACTTGAGATTTTCAGAAATAATTCGATCATAAAAAGTGCTGTGGCTGGATGTTTAACGACTCTCAAAGTGCTACAGGTGCAATGTGGACTGTTGAGAGGAATCTGATGAAGGAACATGGAGTTTTATAGTTGAATATAGATTTTCTTTCAATTTTAGTCACACAAATTATGAGTGTTAACCTATTTGAATCAAGAGTGCACATGATTCGTCTCAGCAGATTTGACAAAGTTGTACATTCACCAACAACAGATCAGAGAATCAAACCGTTTGAACACAAGAAATGCAATGATAACATATACGATTGGTTCATAGCGGGATGACCACTGTCCATAAATGTTTTTAAATGTTCTGTATCATCTGCATTGGCAAGTAGCAACCAAAAAACAAGAAGAAAAACCGCGGGTAAATTGTGAGGAACCTTGAGGAGGCCTATGTTGAGATTGTTGAGAGACAGTTTGGCAAGACACTTCACCCATGTTGCTTAGAATTTGTCTAGTGGCACAGACTGGTTGCCTCGCTTCTGTCAGTGTGCCCCAGGGCAGCTGTGGCTACAGTAGGAGTTTTATCACCACCGTATGGAGTGAGTGAATAATGACATAGTGTCTTTGAGTGTCCTGAAAAGCGCTTTATAAAACTGATGTATTATTATTATTATCAACTTCATATACATATTTTATTATATACGGCCCTTTGAGCCACTGTATGGCACTGGGAGCTGATTGGCTGAGCGAGGGTGTGCTTAAGCTGTGATAGAGGCCGCACATGTGGGAATTAGTGATGGACCAAAGCGTTTTGAGAGCTGTACAAACTTGTTTTTCAATACGTTGTTCCACCTTTGTTTCATAGATAATAAGTTTGTCCTAACAGAAATAGTTTTACAAAATTAATACTCTGTGAACAAACATTCTGCCTTGACAAAAGAAAAAGCCTTGTGAGTTATTATTCAATGCTTTGGGCTGAGATCTGATTGGCTGAGTGAGGGTGGTCCTCTCTTTTTGCACAAGTGTCACTGATAATTCACTAGTAACTTTGTCACTAGTCACTTTACCTGTTATCATACTGCTGCATTATTACATATCTGATAATTCTGCCTTTCACCAGTCACTTTACCTGTTGATATCTTACTGTATTATTACTGTATTATTCATATCCATCTGATAATTCTCCCATTCAAGTCACTTTACCTGTTGATATTATTTCTGATGTTTATTCTGCTCACATTCTCATATTCTCCGCTGATAATGTATAATATAGACATTTGTAAATACTCTGAACCAAGTGCAATTATAACCCAGAGTTTATCTTATTTTATTTTATTTTATCTTAATTTTATTGTCTATTACCTTAAATAATAGACTATTTGATGTGTGCAATCTGAGTGCTCTTATTTCCTTTCTCTGCTGTAAGAGAAATTACAGAAATAAAGTAAGCTGAAATTTCTCCACTGTGAGACTAATAAAGGTTTATCTTATCTTATCTTATCTTTTTCACTTTTCTGTCTGAAAAAGCTGACCTAAAGATGTGACAGAAGCCAAAAAACTCACACTTGAAAATTAGTGTTCGAACCAAACTGTTTTGAGCGGCTAATTTTATTACAGAGTCAATTTGTTTTTATGGTTTGAAAGTTAATAATTAGTACAGCTTCAGTTTTATGCCAGAGTTAGATATTTCATTTTGGATTTTATTAGATTTTTATTCTATTTTAGTATGTAGCCATTATTAATTGACCCTGTGCTGTGTGCTCCTCATTCCCACTGTTATGTAACTTGCAATGCAACACTGACATTTCCCCACTGTGGAACGAGTTATTCGTTATTCAAGTTATTCAGTTATTCAACAAATAATGCATATCTTAATCTCAATCTTAATTCACAAACACACAACACACCTTCCTTCCACCAGCTCTAAGGCTTTGCTTCTCAAAACTTGGCATCATTTTATATTTTTTGTTTTGGTATTTTTTGCATTCTCTTGTTTCACACTCTCTCTGAGAAGCCAGTCGTATCCGATTACAGTCCTGTGCAGGTCTGTGAGCCCGCGCGCCCGCATACGTCACCCCCTGTTGTGCTTTTGGGGGAGGATCCTCGGCCTGGATCTGGTTTGGCAGGTGAGTTCACAGGTGCAGCTCCTCAAGTGCACCTGGACCGGGCTTTTGTACCTGCGCCGGTGTTTGGAAGCGCGTGTACGAATGCGTGCACGGAGAGAGATATCCCGACGTGATAGTGTGATTGCCGCGGTCGTACCGGGACAGACGGGGAGGCGAGGGAGAGTGGAGTGATATTGATTGGGTTCTTTGGTAGATTCCATTCTCTCGCCCTTTTGGACTTTGGACATGTGGGATTCTACGTGTGGCGCAGGAAAGGTAACAGTCTGAGCGCGCACACACTTTCATTATTATAATAAGTGGATAAATAAATAGGCCTCCACACAATAACTATATCCGTGAAGGTTGCTTAGATATATTTTCTATGTTTTCTTTGCCATTTTGAGTGTGTTGTAGTAATTGTATCTGTAATTTGATCACATTTGAGCAGCAGGGACTCAAATACGTCACTTTTATTACTAAATGTTGCTTCATTTTGCTGTGAACTGAGCCGAAATTTAGTTTTTTAAATGATTTTAATTGATCCTATCTGGCCTATGAATAGAATAGAATATTTGAGACAATTCCTTTATGAAAGTCAGAAAAACTATGATGTGTTTTGTTTCCATGAGTTGTCGTTGTTGCGTGTGTGTTGGTACAGTATAAGGTATTGGTATTTTTGGTGGCTTGAGTATTTTAGGGATGCAAAAAATACATTAAAGTAGTACTAGAATGTAATATGCTGCTATCCAGAATATATAACTACAATATGTGTTTATAATATTTCGGGTGTTCATTTTGACATGTTCAGATGAATTATGTTAAAAAAACAGCTTTGAAGTCGGACCTTTTCACAAACGCTAGGGGGAGCCAAAATGGCGGCGATGACGTAGGAGAAGAAGGAGATCTCACAGCAGCAGCAGACAGCAGTCTGGGCTGAAACTGTAGGAGGTTTCACTGTCATCTGAACAAGGTATAAACATATTTTCATCAGTTTTGTACATAATAGTGTGCAACTCTTTTAACCTTTTAGCCTTATTTGTGAGATTCAAGCAAACTAGTGTTACGACCCGAAGGACAAAACATATTTTTAAGGACACAGAGACAGGTTTAGAGTTAAAAAAATAATGATTTTATTTATACATGTTCTTTTAACTGAACTCTAGTTTGTTGTTATTAATATGAATATTAAATTAAACCAACCCCGTGTCCAGAATACAAAAACCCAAAGTAATCAAATTAAAGGTGGACCTGGTGGGCCAGCCAAAACAAACAAAAATGGGCCGACACCGAACCAACCCTATACAGGGCCGTCCGGATCCGATGCCGGCACCCTAACTAAAGAATAAACAAAACCCAACTAGCTACACCCTCCAACGAAACTGTAACCACCGGACCCACCAGATCAAACAAAAATAAGGACAAGGAAAAAATGCTAACCAAATGGCTAAAGCAACAACCAAACCATGCGGCGTCTGGGGAGGCCGCATGCCAGGACTAGGAGGGAGCGCGCAGCACGAGCACGCTCACCTCAGCAGGTATTTGCAAAAGGCTGAGAGCAGAGAGAGGGCGGGAGCGCACCAGGACAGCGCTTCTTATACTCCCGACCCGAGCTGCAAAATATACAAAATAAGTTACAAAAACGTTATCAAAAATGCAACCTATAAAATATACTTATACAAAACACAATCTTACAAAAAGAACTATAAAACCCAAAAATACCTGGACAAAAAAAGATAAGACATAAAACCAACGGGGGGAAAAAGGTGCCCAAACATAACAGGCAAGTTAGCTAACTCTACTTGATATCATAAAACATGCTAACAAGGCTAATATTCGTTTTTACATTATCCAGTCTCACTTTGGTTGCCTTAGATTTATTTACCACAATGTACATTGTAATATCCATAAATGCTAATCAAAATAACTTGAATTAAATAAATATTTTACTTTTATGAACAAAAAGCTGCAGAAGTTGAAAACATAGACTACATGTGATGCAATCATTGATAAAAATGCTAATTAAACCATTAATAGGTGTTAGCATTTATGGATATTACAATGTACATTGTGGTAAATAAATCTAAGGCAACCAAAGTGAGACTGGCATAATGTAAAAACGAATATTAGCCTTGTTAGCTAACTCTACTTGATATCATAAAACATGCTAACTTGCCCAACACTAGTTTGCTTGAATCTCACAAATAAGGCTAAAAGGTTAAAAGAGTTGCACACTATTATGTACAAAACTGATGAAAATATGTTTATACTTTGTTCAGATGACAGTGAAACCTCCTACAGTTTCCAGCTAAGACTGCTGTCTGCTGCTGTGAGAGGTCCTTCTCCTACGTCATCGCCGCCATTTTGGCTCCCCCTAGCGTTTCTATGCGGAAGTGAAAAAGCCGTGAAAAAAGCCGTTTTTTTAACATAATTCATCTGAACATGTCAAAATGAACACCCGAAATATTATAAACACACATTGTAGTTATATATTCTGGATAGCAGCATATTAAATTCTCGTACTACTTTAAAAACTTGAGTATTTACAATGAGAGCAGACAACACTATACAAATACACTTTCTTTTTGGATATATGCATTGGGAAGGTTCATTTATTTGTTTGCTCTTAAATATACTAGAATGTAATATGCTGCTATCCAGAATATATAACTACAATATGTGTTTATAATATTTCGGGTGTTCATTTTGACATGTTCAGATGAATTATGTTAAAAAAACAGCTTTGAAGTCGGACCTTTTCACAAACGCTAGGGGAGCCAAAATGGCGGCGATGACGTAGGAGAAGAAGGAGATCTCACACAGCAGCAGACAGCAGTCTGGGCTGAAACTGTAGGAGGTTTCACTGTCATCTGAACAAGGTATAAACATATTTTCATCAGTTTTGTACATAATAGTGTGCAACTCTTTTAACCTTTTAGCCTTATTTGTGAGATTCAAGCAAACTAGTGTTACGACCCGAAGGACAAAACATATTTTTAAGGACACAGAGACAGGTTTAGAGTTAAAAAAATAATGATTTTATTTATACATGTTCTTTTAACTGAACTCTAGTTTGTTGTTATTAATATGAATATTAAATTAAACCAACCCCGTGTCCAGAATACAAAAACCCAAAGTAATCAAATTAAAGGTGGACCTGGTGGGCCAGCCAAAACAAACAAAAATGGGCCGACACCGAACCAACCCTATACAGGGCCGTCCGGATCCGATGCCGGCACCCTAACTAAAGAATAAACAAAACCCAACTAGCTACACCCTCCAACGAAACTGTAACCACCGGACCCACCAGATCAAACAAAAATAAGGACAAGGAAAAAATGCTAACCAAATGGCTAAAGCAACAACCAAACCATGCGGCGTCTGGGGAGGCCGCATGCCAGGACTAGGAGGGAGCGCGCAGCACGAGCACGCTCACCTCAGCAGGTATTTGCAAAAGGCTGAGAGCAGAGAGAGGGCGGGAGCGCACAGGACAGCGCTTCTTATACTCCCGACCCGAGCTGCAAAATATACAAAATAAGTTACAAAAACGTTATCAAAAATGCAACCTATAAAATATACTTATACAAAACACAATCTTACAAAAATAACTATAAAACCCAAAAAATACCTGGACAAAAAAAGATAAGACATAAAACCAAGGGGGAAAAAGGTGCCCAAACATAACAGGCAAGTTAGCTAACTCTACTTGATATCATAAAACATGCTAACAAGGCTAATATTCGTTTTTACATTATGCCAGTCTCACTTTGGTTGCCTTAGATTTATTTACCACAATGTACATTGTAATATCCATAAATGCTAATCAAAATAACTTGAATTAAATAAATATTTTACTTTTATGAACAAAAAGCTGCAGAAGTTGAAAAACATAGACTACATGTGATGCAATCATTGATAAAAATGCTAATTAAACCATTAATAGGTGTTAGCATTTATGGATATTACAATGTACATTGTGGTAAATAAATCTAAGGCAACCAAAGTGAGACTGGCATAATGTAAAAACGAATATTAGCCTTGTTAGCTAACTCTACTTGATATCATAAAACATGCTAACTTGCCCAACACTAGTTTGCTTGAATCTCACAAATAAGGCTAAAAGGTTAAAAGAGTTGCACACTATTATGTACAAAACTGATGAAAATATGTTTATACTTTGTTCAGATGACAGTGAAACCTCCTACAGTTTCCAGCTAAGACTGCTGTCTGCTGCTGTGAGAGGTCCTTCTCCTACGTCATCGCCGCCATTTTGGCTCCCCCTAGCGTTTCTATGCGGAAGTGAAAAAGCCGTGAAAAAGCCGTTTTTTTAACATAATTCATCTGAACATGTCAAAATGAACACCCGAAATATTATAAACACACATTGTAGTTATATATTCTGGATAGCAGCATATTAAATTCTCGTACTACTTTAAAAACTTGAGTATTTACAATGAGAGCAGACAACACTATACAAATACACTTTCTTTTTGGATATATGCATTGGGAAGGTTCATTTATTTGTTTGCTCTTAGATATAGTCTAATCTGCTGACATACTCTATCTCTAATCCCTATTTCTACATATGATAGAATTGGAAGAAATGTGTTAATGTAACATTTGCATCAAGGCATATGAATGATTATATTTCATTTAGTTTTATTCATTGGGACTACATTGGACTTGCTGCCACCAGAAAACCAGCACATACTGTAAATTACCTTTCACAAAAACAGTACAAACAAATAATTAGGAAAGCCATATATGACAAATATGACAACAAGATAAAGTTTGTGATCTGCAGAATTCCCCCATGACGTGAAAACCATACATTTATCGCAAATTCCGGAAAAAATAAATAAATCTCTGAGCAAAACTGTCCACTATGTCCTTTCACTTTCTTAGTAATTACTAATTATTTACAATTATTAATAATTGATGAAAAGAAAAAAAAAATTTTGCATTCATTATTGTACATTATTGTTGTATTGTTTCTAGAGAATTGGAATATTTTTACTATGTTCTTTGTGAAACCAGTACATTTTGGCTGTAGAGGGTTAATAACTTACACTATTTTATAATTGTGGCACTGAAGAAACATATTTGTTATCGTCATTTGTTATTGGGACAAACCGTGGAAAAATGTCAGCTCTCGGCCCAAGCCCCTGTTTGGCGATAGACTCATAAGGGCACCAGGGTTTCACTCAGGTAACCACAGCGACAGTTTCCATAGGTACGCCCCCCCTCCCCCCCCCCTCCTCTTGTGTTTGTTTTTCCCAAGAAAGACCCCCGTCAGTCTCGGGTCAGGGAGTTCTCCGCCAGGCTGCCCGTGCATAGGTCAAGCCTTTCCCTTTTGCTCTGATTGCGGAAAAGTAAAGCCTTCCAGAAAACGTCAATTCAAAAAAGAACGACTCTGAGAAGCGTTAACTTAAATATATACTTTGTTCTTATTCCACTGCGGATGATAACATGGAAACCCAGCAAGGGAACGGCCTACTTTACTCTGTGCTTCTCTGTGCTTCTGCCCGGAGCAAAGCTGACAAATACCAAATTAGATGTGCCAGGGATATGTCCAGGGCCGCCGCGATTTTAGGCTGTAATCCAGTTTGGGGGCAGGACATCATGTGACACATCCAAAGACTTCAAATAAATGCAGTGATTGTGTGGAAATCTGCTGTTTCTGCTCATGAGATCACGGCACGCAATCGTCTACGACTAACGTGACCTTTCCTTCATTCATTCCAACCATCTCAGCTTTTATTATAGTAGTGTTTCTCAAACGGTGGTGCTTAGACTTCAAGGAGATATGGTGCCGCCGTCTGCTGTATGTGATAAGCTATTAGGGGTGTCATGGTAACCACCGCGAAATGTGTTGACGGTAACAGTAACCGTTCCAGTGTAAAAAGCCTGGTGTTTTCTCGGTGGGTGGCGACGCCGTGAGCATTTCTGGCTTCTTTTCCAGTCGGCTTGAAGCTGCTTTAGGATCTGTATGACTCCTCACCACACACTTTACACACCGAGACACGAGTCATGGAGTTTTGGTGATTTTGGAAGGTCACGTTTATTTATTTTTTAGATATGGTGGTTCTTCATGTGTTGAATCTCAAACCATTAGTCACAAGAGACAAGATCCAGCTATGGAGAGATGGGGAGTGGTATGTGATCAGTAATGTGGTGTGATAGTGTCGCTCAGTGTGACGCTATCCAACGTGGCCCCAGTGTGGAGCCCCAGTGTGGAGCCCCAGTGTGGAGCCCCAGTGTGGAGCCAGGCCCCTGGGCACATGAGCTCTGTCTGACTGATGCTCTTCCACACGCAGAGTTCAAGGACACACCTGGAGGAGCTGTAGCTGCAGGGTGGAAATGTGCCGTCTGTGCTGGAGCTGGAAAATGTACTGAAAATATCTACAAAAAATGTATTCATACGACTGTGGTCAGACTCACTCGAGCGTCTCCATCTGATAACGATATCGGGCAGAAGGTCAGCTCAGTCCAGGGACAGTGTATGCAGTGTAAAGGAAGGTAGAGGTGTCATGATTCAAAATTAAATAAACCCAAAATGCAGCACTGCTAAAAGAAGTCATTTATTAAGTAAATACAAAAAACCTAATCCAGACAAATGACGATGACTGAACAGAGAGAGAATGTCGACACAGGATTTAAATACACAGGAAGGGAGTAAAAAAATGACAAAATAAAACAGGAAATATAACCTAAACCATGACAAACAGCCCCAAAATAAATCTAGGCAAAATTTTGTTTCAGAGAGACAGGAGTTCCGGCAAAATCCTCCTAAATGCCTTTAAGCAGCCAGCTGTCTTTTACAGCCCTCATATACTGTAAATATGAAATGATAATCTGTATAAGAGAACATAATCAAGCTGAAAGCGTAGGATTTTTAATTTTTAAACTGGTGATAATTTACTTCTTTACTTTACTTATTTGTACCAACGGATATGAAAGCATTAAGCTGCTGTGTCAATGAAAACATAAATCGAATTGTAAAAGTATAAGGTATCGGCAGAATATCGAATGTATCTGGAACTTACTAGATTTCACTTTTACAAAACAGTTCTAGGTGTGATCTGAATTCATTTGGAAGTAATGTTGAGATATTTTCATACAAAGATGTGGACAGGAATGTGTTTCAGAGAGTTTTTAGTTTGCTGTGGAAGGAGCTCAGTGCTTTGGCTGAATATACAGTATTTAGTGTTATCTGAGCCAAATGAACAAGACCAACGCTTGCCCACAAAACAATTATACTTTTTTAACTGATATAGAGTGAAATTTTCTTAAAACAGATCGAGAAAAGTCCAAGTTGATCCTCCTGTTGATTTGTTGTTGTGGTATTGATTCATATCTGATTTACTTTATGCCTTTGACTCTGATTTAGACATGGTGACAGCTGTGTATTACGTGTGGTTTCTTATTAGTAATTCAAGAGAATATACTGCCTTTTTAATTAATTATCTCACAAGATTCCATCCATCCATTTGCCTTGAATTGTCTATTGTGTTCATTTGCACTTTTTAAGAACAGTACGTCCCAAAAAGCAAGAAATCGTACAATTCTTCCTCCAAATACACCAATAGAAACAAGGTCATAGTTTGGTCTGGTTCTGAAAGGCCCAGTCTCATGTCCGGTCTCCTATCGTCTAAATGTGTATCCGATTTCTGAGCTGGCCAGTGTGTTCTTTCCTTATAATGATAATATTGTATTTCTATATATGTACGGTAATGTAATGTAGAGCTCTTGACCAGGCCCTTGTTGTAAATGAGAACTGGCACTTAATCGCTGAAGCTGGTTTAGATTTCAGAATTGCTTTTCTGTCTATTTAACCATTCACAAGACGCTCTTTTTGTTGTCGATAAACCGCTATTTATCCAGCAACATCAGGATTTCTTACACATGAGGAACTAATCATGATATTTGTTGTGTGTCTCTGTCTCCAGAGCCGTCCCCGTCCTCCCAGCAGTACCACAGCGGGCCAGCAGAGTACCCGTGCTCCCCGCGGACGCCTCACAGGAGTCCCAGACCATGTCACGGGAAGCCAGCCCTGAAGCCCCGCCCTCAGCCCTCCCCTCCAATCAGACCTCCCACCTCGCAGAAACCTCAAGGTACATCCACCTTAACACCAGAGACTGTATTGATGGACAATAACCTGCTGGCTCAATTAAGCTTAAGAGGGAAGTGCTCATGGATGAAGTTTTGCTCCTTGTTGCTCTTTCTATTTGACTTACATTGTAAAGTAAGCTCCTCTAGTTCAGGAACTGTTTTTGGGCTCATTTTAGGCTGATCCTGGTGTTTATATTTTGAGTCCATATTTTATTAAGTCTGCAAATAAACATGAGGTACCAGCTAATGCTAACATGCTACAGTAGTTAAGGTCAAGGTTTTTTTCATAATTCCTTTTATTAATGCATTTTCTGAGTACAAACGGTTTGATTCTCTGATCTGTTGAATCGACAACTTCAAGTCCATCGAGACGAAACATAAGTAAATGTTCTTTTTGTTGTGGTAAAGCAAAGCTATAAAATGAGTTCAGACGCTATTTGGATACAACAAGTATACGACAAAAATATGATTCAGAAATAATATGAATAATAAAATGCAAACTAGGCTAACGGGCTAACCATCCATAACTGCACAGATTCTCATGAGGCCGTGTTATAACCATAGGTCGTTATTAAGAGTGGACTGGCCGAGCGTTAGCCTTAATGCGGAAGAGGCCTATTTGACCATAAGCTAGCTGGGGCCAATTTCCTTATATGGGCATGTGTTTTGCTGGTGTTCATTTTGAGTCTTAACAGGACATACTTGTGTGTGAAAGCCAGATCCAATTAGACCTCTGAAGCTGTGCAGGGCAGGATATGGGTAGTACTGTGATGGGAGACCTCTAGGAACACCAGGTGCCACAGTGGGGCGGCTGCGGCTTTAAAGTGCCAAACTGTTGCTGTGTCCTTAGGCAAGACACTTAACCCACATTCCTTAAAATGTGTCTGGTGTGTGGCAATGGCACATACTGGTTGCCTCGCCTCTGTCACTGTGGCCCAGGGCAGCTGTGGCTTCAGTTGTTGTTTATCACCACCGTGTAGGGAGGGAAAGAATAATCACACATGAAGCGTCTTTGAGTGTCCTGAAAAGGGTATTTAAAACCAATGCATTATTAACATGAACAGATGTGTTGCTAAGATGGTTGCTAAGGCAAGCTAGAGATTACCCTGCAAAGGAACAGATCTGATTGGTCATTTCTTACATGGCTAATTTCTGAGTTCATAAAGGCAATATCAAGATTTAAGCTCCAGGATCACAGAGAACGCTAAACCACGACTGGTTCAAAATGACACTGGTCACTGAGCAAGAGGTGTTGACTTTTCGATCTAAATCAATAGTACCCACAACAAAAGCAAAACTTTGTGGGTGAGCACTTCCCTATAGGGTTTCCTTGCTCTAGGCGGGTTAGCATTGACCATCTGTATACAGTCTGTGACATTAACAAGCAGAGGAAGTCCAGAAAACGCACACAGTTCCCACTTTTATCACAAATCATCGAGAGCTGTTGCCGAACATCTCGACAGTGTCTCGAAGTGTACAGTTTGCAGAATTCGTGTCTGTCTAACATAATTTTAGAAGTTCCCCTTTTCGTCTGGGGCTATTTTTTCTTTTCGCTGCGTAAATGCATAGACCGCTACGCTTGCAACAGCATCCGGCTCTGACATGAGGAAGTGGAGCTCCAGCAGTCTCCACGGCCACGAAAGGCTGCTCGCTCCGACTTATTCGCTTTTTCATATTTTACGGATTAAGATTTTTACCATTTTAGGACTACGGATTTGCCACTATGGATGAGTTAAAGCTGGGGTACCTCACTTTTTACATCATCAATAATTTGCATTTCTTAATTGTTATTGCCACGGGAAGAGCAGCAATTCTTTGATCTTTTGCGGCTTACCTTATTATAATTTGCAAACTTGTTGAAAAGAGCCCCATGACTTTCTGTATGACTTGTTGGGGAGAGGTTGTAATTCAGGCTGCAGCTATCGTGTTATCGAACTACTATATTTCAAAATATTGAAGAAATAATAGTTATTAAGTGAGTAATATTTATTTATATACCGCCTTTCACAGACTAGAGTCTCAAAACGGTTTACAATTGTTATTATTTTGGGCATTTGTCCTCTCACTCCACAAAGAGATGGGAGCGGGGCCAGTACAGGAGGCACATGCCAGAACTATTGTACATGTTTTTAGTGGTAGGGGAAACCGGAGTACCCAGAGGAAACCTACACAGACACAGGGAGAACATGCAAACTCCACTCAGAAAGGCACTGGGATTCGAACCCAGAACCTTCTGTGTGACTTTGTATTAAAATCTGTAATTGTTTTCTTTATTTTTATTTTGTTTTGAAAGTACAGTGCATACCATTGTAGACAAACAAACATAGGAGCAGGGGGGTGTATAGGGAGGCATTTTTTGTACTGCACAAAGGGTTTGTTCTGTAAACAATGATGATCTGCGGCAATTTTACATATCTTTATCTTTCTTTTTACAGTAAATTAAGTTAATTGAGGCAAATATATATATTTTTTTTTATTGATGATTTAATGTAATTTTTTCTCTGAAAATAATAATTCTGAGGGACTAAAATGTTATGTTTTGAGAGATAAGAGATAGTTAAAGGGTTGTAAATAATTTGCATTTTGAAAATAAAGTAACCCAGCTTTAAACCATTCTAATCCTCCTCTATGTGTATCTGTCTGCAGTGCCCCCTAAACCGGCACACCTTCTGGCTCTGGGGCAAGACAAGAAACCCAAGAGGATCCCCCCGGCCCCGTCCAGACCTCTGCCCGCTCCGCCTCCTCCCCCCAAACCCAAGCCCACCCTGACCCCCCCTGGCCCGCCCACAGAGACCCAGAGGGAGGCGCAGAAAGTGGGGCTACTCATAGAGAAGTTTGAAAACTCCAGGTGAGCTGCAGGTTCTGCTGCTGTGTCTGATACTGCTGCTACGTCCACTAATGTCAACATTATTGTAATGCTCTCATAGTCTCATTATTGGTGATGTATTACAATCTGACACTGCAAAAAGTGACAAAAATAAATCAAAGACTGATGAATAAGGCAACACATTTGAGTATATTTTGACAAGTCTTAAAACAAGATTCACTATTGAAACAGGCAAAAAACTCCCAGAGCCGTCATTTTGACTGCTCCTGTTCAATTGTGAGAAATGTTTAGTCTTTCAACAGATCTTTCTTTTTTTTCATTTACTCACTTTGAATAAGTGCTAAAACTGGTGACAAAAGCCATAGGTTTGGTGACGTGCTCACTCCTGACAGTAAACAGTGTGTTGCTATGGTAACGAGCACAGTGTCACTGCCATTGGGACAAAGACACTGTTGGAGGGGCCGATATGATCTGTTTTTAACCACTGACAATTATTTCAAATTATTATACAATTATTTGCAAATGATCAGCTGCAAACACAGACATGTGATTCTAAAACATGAAAATCTGTAATGAAAACTTATTCATGGGCAATATCTTATCGTTTTAAAAGGTGTGATGTCAAAGCAGTACATTGACTTCAAAATGTTACAAAACTGAAACAGTATCTTTTAGACCGAAGGGCAGAGCTACATGTGACAGAAGTTCCTGATATGAAAAAAAAACCTGCACTACTATTACGACTATTATTATGTTTCTTAATTGCCACTTTTATTGTACATAATATATCCTGCATATAACATGTTTGCACACTTCTTTCTTTGCACATTTGTTTTTTCTTCTTGAGTGATTCTATCCATGCCAGATGTAAATTTATCCTGTGTGAGATCAATAAAGTCTATCTTATCTTATCTTATATTAGCGTGAACTTAAAACAGAATACATTTGTAGAATCTCTCAGAAAATCAATTGAACCTCGTTGGATGTTCTGTATTGTTTGTTTATTCGTTTGTGAGTGTTTGATGTAGCAGCAGTCGTCATGACAACGGCTAGGGTTCATTCTCATGTTTCTGCTGTACGCGTCGCCCACAGGGTTCCCATCCTGGGGGTGCTGCCTCGCTCCCAGCTGCACCTGTGCCTGAGGATGGACCCCGCCACAGACATCACCCCCTGTGGGCCGGACCCCCTCATCAAAGCCCCCACAGACCCCCTCCTCCCCCTGAGCGAGCAGAACGGGGACGAGCTGGCCGAGCTGTCCCGCCTCTCCTCCGTCCACATCAGCGACACGCAGCTGGACAACTGCTCAGATGTTAGCGTGCGTTGCCTCGACGACCAGGAGCCGGACAATCCCGACGCCACGGACCAGAACGGCAAGATCCCAAACCGGGACAGCGGGATCGACAGCCCGTCCTGCGCTGCCGAGGGAGAGGTGTTTGCCAATGAGGACGCCATCGACGAAGAGCACTACGACAGCGTGACGGAGACCGAGAGTGTGTCGTGCTGCGCGCCCGGCGGCAAGAGAGACTCCACGCAGGACGAGGACAGCGACCTGGACGAGGGCAGCGGCGCCGACATCCAGAGTCTGACCGACAGCAGCGGGTACCTGACCGAGACGCAGAAGGTGAGTTCTTATTCTGTCTGGAGTTAGACGAGACATCACCTGATTCTGCTGTCTATAATAACATCTTTGACCCACCGGGCTCTTTAGTTAACACAGGGATTGGAGGTTTTCATACCAACCAAACAAGAGCACACCAGGTCCAGGTCAAGACTGGACTCACATGAGGAAATGGGTGGAGTCTGGTGTGCTCCTGCTTAGTCCGAATGAAAACCTGAAACCAAGCCAACCCTTTGAGGACCGGTTTGACACATGTGGTTTAACAAATGATTCATTTGAAATGTTTAGATAGAGCTAAAATTGTTCTGGATTAAACTAGTCGCCGTAAGTCGTCCCACATGCTCCGCCCCTTTGCCAGGACATGCTTATATCCTTTGAGAACAAAAGTTGGCTCAAAGCAGCTGAATCCTGCACATGTCACAGATTCATAAAAGAAAAGTGTCAGAGAAAGTTAGTATAACCCAGGTGAGGGGCTAGATGTGATGGTCAGAGGACTGAGGGGAGAGCAATGACGGAACACATACGTATATGAGAATAAAAATAACAGCTTAAGCATGAGCACTAGCTGAGAAGTCCATTTTTAGGCCATGTCCCTTTAACTAAATAAAGCCCTCAGTCAAAAGAGTCCATTAGTGTCTCACAGGGCTCTGTCTTACACATTTGCAAAAGATAACATGTTTTGTAAGAAAAAGACATTTGTCTGATTTGTTTTCTTTTTGTGACGGATAAAGACAATATACTGTGTCTAATGTATACTGTAGGTTCTGTTCCACCAAACTAACTCTTAACTCGAGAATCTGTAATCTGTTAGCCACACTTCAGCTATCAGAGTAATCTAACCTCAAAATCTTTATGCAAAAAAATCACTTAGAACAATTCAGCCAAACATCCTCAGAAGCGTATTGCATTCATTTCAGTAAAACAAAACAAAAAACTTAAACTTTTAACAAGAACCAAACATTATAAACTTTCATCAACTACAAAACTTAAGAGCAGAGAGAGGTTCAAACACACACTCAAGTTTTTTTCTTGAGTATCTTTAGTGCTGTTATTGGTTGATCTGAGTAAAAGCTGGCTTTACCTCACATGTATTTTAACTTTTCTCATCAAACAGTGTTGTTTAAACATACAAACATGACTTATTTTACTCAAAAACATAACATTTTCTCATAAAAAACATAAACTTTTTCTTAATTAAGTGAATGCAATGAGCTTCCCTCCCGGATAACTCCCATCATGTCGTTACCTTCTCCCCTTTGCCTAAAAGAAATTAACATTCCCCCAAAAATGTTCAATATGCAGCTTTATACTGGATCTCCGCCTGAAAGATTCCACATATTACCTGTCGTTGCTCTGCTTAGATAATTACGAGTTACCTCATCTTTTGCAGGAGTTTCCATTACAGCCTAAAAGCCTCGTACCCTTTCATGTTGTGGAAAAACAGCCCTGTGTCTAATATTATCTCTGGTTGAGCGAGCGCTTTCAAAGCAGGCCTCGTGTAACTGCATATGCACTATTGACTTTAGCTGTCTTTAATTTGTTGCATAAAAATCATGTGTCTAAAAGTAGTGTGAGTAAAGTGACCCCTGCATGCATAGATTCGGTTTCAGACCCAGTATTGATCGTGAGTCACAGTCAGGCTCCCGCAGAATCTGAGGCTCAAACACAGAGCAGTGGATCATGGACCAATGTCCCCGTGACTAGAGCTGGGCAATTCACCCCCACAAAACGTTTACATTTTTATAAAAGCAACTCGATTTTCAATTCAATTAATTATTCTACAGCCCTAATTCACAGCTGCAGTCGTCTCGAAGGGTGTTTTACATGTCTTTAAATGTAATTTTAATAAATGTATGAAATGAAACTCAGAGGATTATAATAGCATTAAAAAGACTGTAATTCTGTAATTGGCCACAGAACATTTTAAAATGATATAATATCAACCCATAATTATCAACATTTTAACAAACTATGGCTTGGCATATGTCATGTTGCATGTATGAGTCTATCTATATTAAAGTTGAAAATAAATACTTTAACATGAGGTATGGCATGGATGTGTGCTTTACTTGGATGGAGCTGGAGTTGGCTGAATGATGGTTGCTTGTTTACTCACCAGCTCCTAACTGAAATCTGCAGATTCTGAGTATTAAAACGAGGTACAACATGTCAAACTAAAAGGGAGAAAATGGTTCTCAGAATATGGTTTTGGTCAATCATCTCAATTTTGAAATGGAATGTATTTTATGTCCAGCTCTGTTTGGACAGCAGCAGACTGTGTGGACACTATGGGGACAGAGGATGTGGCTCTCTCTGCTCTCTGCTCACTTCTCATAGTACTCCTTGTAGAAATCTGCAGTTCACTGTGACGGAGGCTGTGGTGTGAACTCGTAACATTGTGTCACTGTTGAGCAAAGCTCCTGCTGATGCACTAGTGTCAGGTGCAGCAGACAAACACGTCTGCTGTGGCTGCTGTTGCAATGTACGTATGCTGCAATCATCGTCATTCTACATGTTCTGCAGAGATAACTAACTACGGTGACTGAGGTAACTGTAATCTTATGGTAAGCCTGACAGAGAAGCAACAAAAAAAAACTACTTAACTCTAGTAAAGCTACACTGTGATATATAAAGAATCAAATGCATGAATAATGTGTTTTTACCTTGATTTGACATGTTTTAAAACAAGATTTTCCTATGGGACAATGCGAGCCAACCTAAATTTGGACTTTAAAAAAAAAATAATTCTAGAAAGTTCCATCTATCGATTTAGCAGCCTGTCCTGAATGAATCCTGAGTCATTCCCAGGCCAGCTGAGAGACATAGTTCCTCCAACGTTTCCTGGGTCTTCCCCTGGTCTCCTCCTGGTCGTCCTGGAGGCATCCCAAACAGATGCCCAAGCCACCTCAAACTCAAACCCCCAGAGAGAGGGAAGCTATTGTACTTGTTATTAGTGGTAGGGGAGGAGACTGGAGCTCCCAAACGGAACCAGGGGGAGCTTGCAAACTCCTCTCAGGACTACGTCTGGAGGTGGCTCAGAGAATATACTTGAAAGCAGCCCTGATTGTGAACAAGTCTCTCCATAGCCTCGCACCAAAGTACATCTGTGACATGTTAGTGCCATATGAATCAACCTCGGACTTTGAGGAGCACAGGGAGTCAGCATTTCAGGTTTATGCTGCTACAGTCTGGACCAGTCTTCCTAAAAATGTGAGATAATGTTCAAATCTATACGGCTCTGTTTAGCTGTGCATACAACTTAAGGATTGTTTCATGCTCTGTGATTTTACAGTGTGATTTTAATGTTCCTTTTCTTGCTGTGTTAAGCACTTCGAGTTGCTTTGCGTACGAACCGTGCCATACAACTAAACCGTTCCCCTTCCCGTCCCCAGTGCACCGACGCCCAGAAGCTGCTGAACATCGCCAACGAGCTCCTCCACACCGAACAGGCCTACGTCAAGAGACTCAACCTCTTGGACCGGGTAAGACTCTGTCCTCTCAGTCTCCTCCTGATCCTGATGCAAACGTGGATTGAAACACATCCGTCCTCTCTCCGTTTCAATCCGCTCGCCGTGCCCGTGGCTTAAGTGAGATGAGACGAGAGCCGAGCGGGATTACAAGTGCCACTGGACAGCAAGCCCGGACTGCTGACTGGATTATACGGAGCAGTTTAAGCAACATCACATGAGGAGGCGTCAGACCAAACTGCGCTATTTTTAGACACGGCAGGGAAAAAAAACTGCTATCTCACCGTTGGCTTTTGTACGTCTAAAAAGATACATCAAAACAACACGCTGTCCTCGGAAGTTTAATAATAATACAGCCAGTACACTGTAAAAAGTGATAAAATATGTGGTAATAATTGCTTGAATCAAGTGTTTTTTATCTTAATTTTTAGCACATTCTGACTGTCTTAAAACAAGATTAGCCAACGGGACAAAGACATTTAGACTTATTCCAAGGGAGACATTTCTTGTATCTGTTTAAAGCATTTCAGTTTGGCTTTTCCCATTGGCAAGTTTTGTTTTAAGGCCGTCAAAACGTGCTCAAATTAAGAAACATGTATTGCTAATTTTTATTTATTTTTTGACTTATTTTTCATCACTTTTTGCAGTGTAGTGAGAGGACGATCGGGGATGTGCACATAAGTTTATATGAGGTGTTTGCTTAAGAGTAAGAGATGTTTTATTTGTCCCACAGTGGGGAAGTTTCAGTGTTGCATCACAAGTTACAGAACAGCAGGAAAGAGGGGCACACAACACATAGATAAGATCTCTATATAAACATTTTGATGAGAAGAAGCAGAAGAAGATAGGCTTTATTGATCTCACATAAGACTTTCCATTGTTAATCACAGCTGCAGAGTTTCATTTTTGTATACGTTTAGGCTGCTGGTGTGCCGTGGCATTGTGTTTACTGCAAAAGGTGTGCCACGCCTTAAAAAGGTTTGGAAACACTGTCGTAGGGCATTAAACCACCCTTAAGCAATCCAAACATTACAGCACAACTTCAACCATGAGCACTTCCCATTTGGGCTTCATGGAGTGATCGGGTTAGCACTGTCCATCCCATTGTGGTAAACAAAAGGACATCTGCTTAATTCTCTCTTTTATAACATAATTACCATTCCTACGACACTGCTTTGTCCTCTCCTTTGTTTTCTTATCAATCCATTTTGTCCTATTTTTCTCCTAACGCCAAAGGATTATATACTGTAAATATATAAACTGTCTCTGGTTAGTTAGTGATAGTAATTGAGCTGACGCTATTAAAAAGCGTGGTAGCAAACAACCTGGTATGAAAGTATAATGGTTAGAATAAAGTATCTCAGTATTTTCACACACGGAGGTGAAGGTCACAAAAACATGTTTCACTGTGAGATGTCAGTTTATTTTGGGGCTGATTTGTTTATATGCACCGGATACACATATCAACACAGCGCTTTTGTTTTTGTTCCCATTTTTAGTTGTTGTCGGGTCAACAATGATTTTTATGATTAGTCCTCATCCAAAAAAAAAAAACTTTACTGTTTGTATAATTTGTATGGAGAGTTATTTAATACTAGTGCTGTGCCGTAGTGCCCTTGTGAATATATCCAGGCTGCAAAGTGCATTGGTTGATCTCAGTGTGGTGCTATTGCAATAAGACTTCAGACATTCAAGAATCAGACTTTTTTTAATCGCCAGAACACACACACACACACACACACACACACACACACACACACACACTTGTATCCTCCGGCTCCGGTCACTCTGCTCGTACGCCAAACTTTTCATTCTTTCATTCTCATTCATTTGTTTCTCAGTGCTCTTACGCTCGTTACTAAAGAGTATGCAAAGAGCAGCAGTTCAGTGGGTAACATGTGTGTGCACGTGTGTGTGTGTGTGTGTGTGCGCGCACGCCGCGGACACAAGTGCACACACACACGTGCACACACATGTTACCCACTGAACTGCTGCTCTTTGCATCAGAGCAATGTGGACAAGTGTAAGATATGTCTTTCCTTAAACAACATGATCCGTACTGAGCTGTTAGCTACAGTAGCAGTTAGCTACAGTAGCATTTAGCTACAGTAGCATTTAGCTACAGTAGCAGAGCGTAAACAGGAAGAGAAACGCAAACACAACTCAGACAGACAGCTGGAGTTAGTATTAGCGCCACCAGCTGGACCGAGTGTTGTATTACAGCACAGTTACTCTGGCACGTTTGCAAAAACACGTTCATGTGACCGCGGGCCGTTTTCACACCCCAGGCCACTTGGCCCAGTTCGGTTGTATAAACCTATGTGACCGTGCCCTAAACCGTAGACATCAAATCCGGTTTTGAAAATAATTTACATACAAAATAAAAATAAAGGATGCACATCCTCAAGTTGTATACATTAATTGAATACAAAGTAATCAATGAAAAAAGTGTAGCTTTACTTTAGAAAAACAGAAGAAAAAACAAAAAATAAAGAACTCGTGATGTGTGCGGTAACCAAGAGGCCACAGGTCTGGCTTCAGGCTGAGCTCAAAGGAGAAGAGTGTGGAAGGACAAGAGACCAACTGCAGTCCTGCTTGGAGACCCATAGCCATCAGAAATCTGTTTCAGTGAGAGCTTCTTCTTTGCTGAGATGGTTCATTCCAACCTCACAGGTGTAGCATATGAAGAGGCGGGTTATGAAGACCGCACAGGTGCCTGAGGCTGACCACAGTCTAATTCAGTTCCGTGCAATTGTCCATAACATATGCTTGACATCATTACACCACTCACCCACAAACACTGTCTGCATCTGCCCTGAGCAGCGAAGACTGGGATTCATCCTGAAGCATAGGACGTGAGTTCTTTCGAGTGTGTTAATTTTATGTAAATGGAGCCAGAGCAACTTTGTCCATGAGCCCTTCCCTATCAAGCGACCGGTCTAAGGATGCTGTGGATCACTGTATACAACAGCAGGTTCCAGTTTCTGCCAATATGCAACAGCTTGACCAACATCACGGAAGAGGGGTGGCCCAAGATTCCACAGGCCACAATCCCCGACCGGACCAACTGTGAAGGAGATGTGTGGCACTGCGCGAGGCAAATGATGTCGCACCAGATACTGACCCTGCAGACCCCCATGATAGTGTTTTTACTGTGGTCCTCCTCTGGCACCTGTGCAGTCTTCACACTGTCCAATCAGCAGCTGTTTCCTCTGTGGGGGGTGTGTGTGTGCGTGCGTGCGTGTGTGGGGGGGGGGTCAGATAGAGTTGTGAACAATATCTGAAGTGTTCTGTTTGGCAAATACACAGTTATACATTTTCAGGCTGAATGTGAGCAAAAACACAAGAGCTGCATGTTTGTTCAGTGTGTGCATGTGTGTGTGTGTGTGTGTGTGTAGTCCTCTTTGTTCAGTGTGGTGCAGCGCTGGTTTATCTGTGAGGGCAGATTGATGCTGAGCTTCCTGTTTGTGTCAAAGGGCTTCAAGATGCACCAGTTTCTGTGGAAACACCAGCGTGCCCATGGTGCACACGAGGCACTCTTCTCTTTGACTGTTAACTCAGAGTTATATTTCTCTGATCTTCGAGTTTGAGCAAGACATTGATCTGTTGTTGATAAAAGACTTGGTGATTTTTGCAGCACTGAAAATGTGATTTGAGTAATATGCTCTCTTAATGAAGAAGCCTCACAATTTGTCTAGTGCAGTGTGACTCTTAAAGCTGGGGTACCTAACTTAAACTATGATACGTCTAACTAGTTTCTCGCTCTCAAAACAGTTTGCTTCTATCATTATCTTTCACATGCATGTTTTTGACACCTGTCACATCCTTCGATCAGCTTATTCGGAGAGAAAAGTGGAAAAGAGTGAACCACCCTCCCTCAGCCAATTAGCTTTCAGCACGAAGCGTTAATTAGTCAAAGAGTGAGATCTTGCTTACAAATACAGACTTTCCTTTCTTCTTGGAGATGCTTTCGGTGACATAATGATAATATTGCTGTAATTCTTGGTCCACAATAAAAAAAAAAAAGGTGTGACCAATAGCTGTAAAAATGAGTTACCGTATTATGTATTGGATGCAGTCCTCACAAGACTTAAATCATAAAATCACAATTTATTGGTCTGGCAGAACTCTGACCTGTCAGTTAAGCCCTGTTTCCACTAGCCCTACTTGCCAGTGTTTCCATTAGGCTTTAGGATCTGGTACTGTATCCCACAAAATTTTCCACTGTAACCATAGCAGCACACCAATCACTAGCACTTAGAACCTTTCGTACCAGCTCGGCCTGGATAGAACCAGGGCCAAGCAGGTCATTTCAAAAGCACCTGGTTCTGGTTAAACATTGCCGGTGGAAACACTCCCATTCAGGAGAGAGTAGAGCCGAGTAGAGTAGAGTAGAGCCAATTGGGCTGGTGGAAACGGGGCTAAAGTGTGCCACGACTGTTGTAGCCAGCCCGTAGAGTGCAAACAGCCTCCAGCAGTGTTCACATGTGCTGACTCGCTCTCTTTCTGCTGTTGTTCCCTGCAGGTGTTTTGCACTAAGCTGACAGAAGCTGGAATCCCTCAGGACGTCATTACGGGCATCTTCTCCAACATCTCCTCCATCTACTGCTTCCACGACCAGTTCCTCCTCCCTGAGCTCAAGACTCGCATCACCGGAGAGTGGTGAGACCCTGCGCATAGGGCCATTACCCCGGGACAGCTGTGGGCTGAGGGCCGCGGATCACTATAAGGATCACTGTCAGGATCACTGTCAGGGCGGGAATAGGCTCCGATGAGGGGGATCCACAGTGAAATATGAGGCCGAAGTGGTTTGGTTCTATAAACAGGGAACACAGTGAAACGTGCAGACAGTATATAGACATATAGGGCTGTACAATTTTGCCAAAATATTTAATTGCAATTTTACCAGAACAAACTTTGCATGAAGTTGCATTCATGTGACATCACTACATTTCAGACAGCCAATCATTTTACATTGTGGTGGAGTGCAGCTGAAAATCTGTCCTGGAACTGTCAAAAAAATCTTACTTCTGGGCTTAGTTTAGAGCAAATATATCTCAATCCTAAAATAAAGGTCCAGCTCTTTATTGTCAGTGCGTATCAAATATGGTCTCAAATTCCTTCAATCCCATTAGGGCTGGGACTTAAACTCAAAAATCATATTTGAATTTGATTGTTATATTATTATTCTAAATCAGATGGCTTCACTTTTCTTATAAACAAGTGTGTAATAACTGGCTCCGGCAGTCGCACATCCACACGCTCTGTGCGGACAGATAAAAACAATATTCTGACCGGTTCTAAAACAGCATGGCTGTCTGTTATTGAAGCAAAAAATCAACATTTGCTCCTAATACACACAAAAACTATGACAGTTTAATGTTTGAATCATAAATCTCTCTAATATTTGTTCAAATGTTATTATTTTTTGTTATGTTCGAATTATGTTCGAATATCGAATTTTGTTTTCCCAGCCCTAATTCTCATGTAGCGGTGTTGGCAAGTGCTGAAAATCATGAACGCAACCAATTAGCTAACATTTACTATGTGAAAAAAAAATAATACAAGATTCCAATATTTCAGAATAAAGTTTGTAAACTATAGTGAGAAAGATCTATTCAGTAAGAATGTATAGTTACTGTTTGTATTGACAAATACTAATTTCTGCCACTCAAAGACAGAATACTGAAATCAAGAGACATTTTCTTGAATGCAGTAGATTAGATTGATGTTATTTTTTGTGGCTTGTGGTTTTTGCAAAGGACTAAGATTACACACAGCTCTTGTGATATGATCATTTCAACAAGTTAAATTGTGCATCTCTAAAATATTGCCCTTGCAGAATATTCACACAAAATTGGCACAACAACAAAGTCATACAGGGAATGAAGATTTAAAAACAAGCTCATACTAAAAGAATAAAGTGCTAGATCATCCAATTTAAAGAGGTCCGTTCTTTCTGGTAACAGTCTACGGAAAGAAACTATTCGTCTGGTGAAGAGTCCTGCATCTCAAGGACAGGATTTGGAAATATGCAACATTTTATCATCGAGTAAATTGTTCTTTACATAGTGACAGTCCTTTATGGGGTGAAACTCTCAGAAATCATAGGTATACATGTGTGTGGTCTGCAGGAGGTCTCTATAACAATAATAATAATAATAACGTTATATATTTTATTTATATGATGCCTCTCTTGGCTCTCAAGATCGCCTACAAAAGGTACAACGTTAACAGCAAAAAGCAGTTAAACGCGTACAGTAAAAAATAAACCGTGGAATGTGACGTCAGAGTGAATGGAGCAGAACAGATGTGTTTTTAGTGCTGCGGAGGTGTTCCAGGCCTGGGGAACAGAACGTGGTGAGCAGGAGGCATTGGACGCTGGAGGGAGGGCCTGGGTTCGATCCCACCACCAGGCCTTTCTGTCTGGAGTTTGCATGTTCTCCCTGTGTCTGCGTAGGTTTCCTCCAGGTGCTCCGGTTTCCCCTACCACTAAAAAAACATGTAGAATAGGTCTGGCATGCCCCTCCTGTATGGCGTTTTTGCTCCCATCTCTGTGTGGAGTAAGAGACAAATGCCCACAACAATTGTAAAGCGTTTTGTGACTTCGGAAAGGCGCTATATAAATACATGTGACTTACTTACTCAGGTGTGCGGATGTGGAGGAGCTCTGAGAGATATAGAGGGGGGAGGTTGTGGATGGCTTTGAAAGTGAGAAGCAGGATGTTGTGCTGCATGCGGAGGGTGATTGGAGTTGTTATAGCACAGGGGTTGATGTGGTTGATGGTGTGTGTGTGTTTTCCATAACCCTTACATGTGTGTTGTGTGTTGTGTGCAGGGACTCAAACCCGCGCATCGGGGACATTCTCCAGAAGCTGGCTCCGTTCATGAAGATGTACGGTGAATATGTGAAGAACTTTGACCGGGCCATGGACCTGGTCAACACCTGGACTCAGCGCTCATCCCAGTTCAAGAGCGTGGTGCAAAACATACAGGTGACACTATAGTGCAGAGAGAGAGTGTGTGTGTGTGTGTGTGTGTGTGTGTGTGTGTGTGTCTGACTGTGCAATTCTGAATACTTTTTTTCTTTACTTTTCTTATATTCCCCACCGCTGTCAAACTGTACAATAAGTCACTTTAAGTCACTTGCATTTGGACTGAAAAACCTGCACTACTATTGACACTAGCTGCGTTTCCATTGAATAATGCGCAAAAACTTTTTCGATACATTTCAAAATTCGAAAAACCTGTAATTCGCAAAAGCGGTCGTTTCCATTAAGACATATTCGAATAAGTATACACTATGGTCGCGCGTTTATTCACTAGTTTCTAGTACGTCAACATGGCAACAGAAGTAAACAACACTTTGATTTACGTGAGATATATTAATGTCTTGACTTCTGCTGCGGCTCTCATCCTCTCTGACCCCGGGAGAAACTGTGGCATGCTTTGAAATAAGTGTTTCCATATATATATTGTATATTTAACAATAAAATGTGACAATAAAAAGAAAAATGGCAGCTGCCTAATATTGATAATAACAATAGTAAATGGGTAGATACAATAAATAATTAAAAATAGTAAATGATAAAAATAAATACAAATAGAATGTGTCTAAAAACATAAATAGATGTACTAAAAAGCAATAATAAATAATAAATACTAATCAAAAGCTACTGTACTCTTGTTATATTTATGTATTTATTATAAATGTTAGAGATGCCAGAGAAAAGGCGTCTGCTTTTTTTCTGAGTGGGAGGAGACACCAGCGGAGCTGTTTGAGTCAAATAACGTTCAGCGTTATATTACCAATAGTTTCTCTTTCCATAACGATATTCTCTCTTTTTGGAAAGATCACCAACGTGATGCAAAAGTTTACGTTATATGCAGTAGTTTTAATGTCTGCGGGTTATTCCAGAGACTGGCCTGCTACAAGGAGTTGCCCATTTTAACCAGATTGTCGATGTGCGCGGGGCAGAAACTCGCCAATGTAACCCTGCTCACAAGTGCCACCTGGTGGTTGTTTTGGTCATTGCAACGTCACTGGGAGGGGGGAAAATAAAAGACGCGTGAATCACACGTGAGTCTCGTGTGATTCACGCGTGGAAAGGCGACAAAACGGAATGGGACCTACTGTAAATATCACTGGATGTACCAGCAATTTGGCGACCTCTTCTGCATGCTTCCTGTGGCTCGTTGGTCTAGGGGTATGATTCTCGCTTCGGGTGCGAGAGGTCCCGGGTTCCAATCCCGGACGAGCCCAGTTGTTCCAAGTGATCGTGTCTTTGCTGTAATTACATAGTTCTGTGTGTGATTTTCTCAACTATGTGGTCAAACCGCCTGTCTAGTAAATAGGAAGTCCCGGGTTCAAATCCCAACAGTCCCTTTAAACCTTCAACACAGATAAATAGAATCATAAAATTGGCAGTCTTAGTTGTGCCAGTGATATGATTCTGAACTCCCCACATTGTGCGATAATCTTTGCATTTGATACTTATTTGCCCTATCTTAATGCACTATATGATTTTATCCGTGGGGTATTCAGTGTCAAGCCAAGTTCTCACTACTGACAACGAGCATGTGCCGAAATAGCTCAGTTGGGAGAGCGTTAGACTGAAGATCTAAAGGTCCCTGGTTCGATCCCGGGTTTTGGCAGCCAGGGGGGGAGGCACGTTCATACTTCTATAACTAATGACAAACATGTTTGAACCTTCTGAGATTTTGCTAAAATATCCCTGTTAAGGGAACCCAAGAGTTCCAGTCAATAGTCAAGCTCTTGTTACCCTGTTTGGAACTGTGGTAAGTATATGTTGTAAAAGGACCACATAACTGACTACTACACACTACTGCAACTCATGGTCTTTCTCTATGAGGTCAAACGAGTACTTGAGTGTGGCTGTGGCTTAGTTGGTCAAAGCGCCTGTCTTGGAAATAGATGATGGATTTGTATCCCACCAGTGCCTTCTTAGATTGATCACAGACAAACAGTACAAGAAGGATTCTGAATAACCATGAAGGGATTTGAACCCTCAGTCTTCTGATCCGAAGTCAGACGCCTTATCCATTAGGCCACATGGTCTGCTGTTTTCTAAAAAAATCCAAGGGACCTGAAAATTGACTAGTCCTGAGTCTGATCAAACCATTGAGATATAAACAGAATTTGGGTGCACATACCGGCAGTGCCGAGATTTTACAAAAAAATCTATTGCAACTCAAGGGCCTTTATCAGGTCAAACTGATGGTTGAGAAGATATTTGAGTGGTGCTGTGGCTTAGTTGGTCAAAGCGCCTGTCTAGTAAAGTCCGCCTACAGGAGGAAGGTGGACCGGCTGGTGTCCTGGTGCAGTGGTAACAACCTGGAGCTGAACGCCCAGAAGACAGTGCCCCAGTGGCCTAATGGATAAGGCACTGCCCTCCTAAGGCAGGGATTATGGGTTCGAGTCCCATCTGGGGTGAGGGATGAGTGCAGTCCTAGGTGGAAATCGTCATTTTCTACAATGGGACTTGATCTAAAGATGCAACTCAAGACAGCAGAACGAAGAAAGGTTTCTTTCCCTTCATCTGTAATTCTTAGCAGGTTTTCCCAACGTTTCATCTTTAATCCAAATAACTTTCTCAAGGAAATGAAAGGCCGAAGTTGGAGATTCATAACCTGTGGGTGTGGTTGGACATCCCATGGGAAAACCTGCTAAGTAGATGGGTGAGAAACCTTTCTTCATTTTGACTAATCCAAGTCGGACTGAGCGCTTGCAAGCCACCCAAGACAGCAGAGTGGCTCAGCGGAAGCGTGCTGGGCCCATAACCCAGAGGTCGATGGATCGAAACCATCCTCTGCTAAAAGAAAAAGAATTCTTTCGGTCAAAGAATAAATGTTGCTTTTTAAAAAGGTCAGAGTTCCATCTGGGGTGACATGAAATTGCCAATAGCTTTCTGTTTGTGTTTACAGGGACTAAGAGTTCAGGACTGGATCCAACCTTCAATTGTGGACCGGCCTCACAACCGCAGACCACGTGTAACCACACCAGCCCCGGACCTTTACCTCCAAGATTGTCTGAGACCAGCCACCAAACAATTTCTGCATCAACTGTCAGAAACAGTCTCAGGGAAGCTCAACTGCATGATCGTCGTTCGTCCTCACCGGGGTCTTGACCTGACTCCAGCTCGTTGCCGTACCAGACTTGAGTGGGAAAACGCTCACATTGGATGGCGCCTGGCACGTTGGAGAGTTGTTCTCCATGACTTCCTCAACTCTTAACCTGGGTTTTCTCGTCTCCAATGGAGGTTTAGGTTCAAATCCCACTCCTGGCAAGCCTTTTGAAAAGGGGAGCAATATTGAAATGGTTTGACATTCTTCCAAGCAACTGAAGAAAAGAAAATACGCACTTGGACTTTGGCTAAAGGGTGAAGGGAAACGTTATAAATGTATTCAATATTTGGAACTGTGGTAAGTGAATGTTCAAAAAGGGCCAAAAAACTTCCCGTTTTCATTCAAGCAAACGCAACTCAAGGTCCTTCTATATGATGTCAAATGGTAAACTTGATTACAGTTTTGCAGGCTTTGGAAATATCAGACTTTTAATCTGAAGGTCCAGGGTTCAAGTCCCTGTTCGGCCGATTGTTTGCCTTGACTACTTGAAATACAGTTAGTCATGTCAATTTTTAAAAGTCTCTTAGTAGGCTTAGATGTATGTCAAATAACATTATCTGAAGGACTTAGTATTTATTGCAAAGCACATCTACTATCAAGAGCAGCTTGCTCCAAGGTAAGAACAATGTTCATTAGGAGAGGTTCACCTTTCAAAATAATGTTCATTTCTGAATTTGATGGTGTAAAAAAGTTATTTTAGCAATTGTCATCACACTGGCTGACTCATTGTTGTGGGGTATTATTTCTTAGTGAATTTCAAATACTTTGGCAGTTTTTCTCAACATTGAACCCAATGCTTCAGCAGCTGCGAATTGAGCCCAACACGTGGCAAAGGCTCACTGAGATATGTCTTACTGTGTATGAGAGGACAACTACTGATTGTAGCCATTTTTTGTTCACTACAGTAGGTCCCATTCCGTTTTGTCGTCTTCATTCACGCTTCTCGGGGAATCACGCAGCTGCGTGAAAAATAGTACATCTTATCGCCACAAGGTGGCAGGCTAAGTCCGCTTTAGCTCTTCCAGCGACTTAGACCGTCACAAGAGCTACACATCACTGTGTTGACCTAACAGCCAATCAGGTTCAGAGCAGCGGCAGACACTCATCTGTCTTTTGAAAACCGGACCGGAGCGAGGCTGCCCCATGGATCTGGGCTGCCCGCGTCAACAAAATAAGGTAACTATTATAATATAAATAAGTATTAATTCTCATTACAGTGTTGTCTGCTTTGCTATATGAGCCGTGCAGTGATTAACACGATAAAAGAGGTTTGTGGAGTCACTTGTTCGTTTTTATGTTAGCTTTCTATTGTGGCTAAGGAGCGAGCTTGTTAACGGTCTGTGCTAAACGTAACGTTACTACATTTGATATTAATTGGTGGGCTTGTTAAAATGGATCATACAAGATGCCAGCGTGACTATTCTTTGTTCCTTGTGGGCTGAAACTGGCATTAAAGTGGCGCAATGCGTCGGCTATCTGGCGCTCATTGGGCTACTAGCCACGCTAGCCTTGACATCGCTCTCGTCTAACTTGTTAGTTAACCCTAACCAGACGAAGTGAGTAGCTGTGGTTAACACTTAACGATGTAATCGATCAAGATATGTGGGGATAACTGATCTGACAGATCATTTATCAATAATTGCGCGAAATTGACCCCCGCTTTCGTAGCTCTGTTTTTCCAGGTTAGACACTCGGATGTGGTAGTGCTAACCCAAAGCATCCAATAGATTCATGGTGCGGGCACACAGTTTAGAAATGCTCATAAGAGGACTGTAAATGTGAAATGGCCAATGCTGGCTTTATATGTGATATTTGAGGTGAGTCCGGTGTTCACCCCTGTCATGGAAGCAGGAGGCTAGCGTTGAGGTTTGAGGGCTGCTGCGGAAGCACGAGTAAACTGAGCCGTTTTATTGCATACAAGATATACTTATGGTAATTAATTCTTGCTCGCGTAGTTGATTATTGCTTACATTTTCCACTAGTCTTGTAAATTTTAACGAGCCTTTTTAAAATATTTTAGATAACCCGTGTTTATGAATTCATGATCTGTAATTTAAATAGCTATAATACATACATTATAATTTAGCATTTGTTTAAAGATGCTTAATTTGGCGGTGTGTGCAGTTTGACAGGTAAGAATATATACATATTTTTTTTATTTTGTTCTTTTTTTCCCTGTCAGATGGAGGAGAATCCCAGATCTCTTGTGACTATTGTGCTGGATGACAAAGAGATTGCCAAAAGAGTTTACCATCTCAACACAATTAAAGAACTGATTGATAAAAGCACAAGCTTTTTAACAGACAAAGCCGACTTTCATTCTGTTCAAATATACAGTGAAGATTTTAAGGAATTTATTGATGCGGATGTCAATGTACTTGTCCAGAACCTTGACAAATACAGAATTTCATTTAAATCATACACTTCGAATATCAGGTTTGTAATGTTCAACTATTGGTAATATTTTTTATTTCTTATTGTAACCTCAACTTTTATCTGTTTACTGTGTTTTTCCTTCCTAAGAACCAGCCCTCGGGTTCAACTTCAATTGGAGCCATTGCTTCATCTACAGTTGGACTGTCAGAGGTATGTCATTTGATTTACATGTTTTACATTATATTGTAGTGAATGATGAATCCTGAGTAATTTTAATAGTGTGTCAAAGTACATTCTTTTTCACAACTTAAAATGTGAAGTAATATATATTATGGACTTATGGTAAAGTGACTAGTGCCAATTATTTTATGCCTTTATTCTAATTGCATTATTTTGCTTGTAAAAACCACAAATGCAGTCTTTGTATCTTTCTGTAATTATGTTGCAAAGGTAAATTCCTTTTCGAGATCTCCTCTTTCCATTGTCGATTCTCCTCCATCTGACTTTAAAAAAGAAGAAAAAAATGTTTGCCTTCTTTTTATGTATTAGTTTCACATAATTACATTTTTCATGATTTTCAAATGTTTCAGCATTCACCTGGCAAGGGCAAGGCAAGGCAAGGCAAGGCAAGGCAAGGCAAGTTTATTTATATAGCACAATTCATACACAAGGCAATTCAAAGTGCTGAACAAAACAAGAAAGCATTAAAATCATAAATTATCACAGAACATTAAAAAGAAAGATAAAAATATAAAATCCCTCAGTTGTATGCACAGTTAAGCAGAACCGTCTTTAACCTGGTTTTAAACATTGTCAGAGAGGAGGCCTGTCTCACATCTTCAGGAAGACTGTTCCAGATTTTAGCAGCATTAATCTGAAAAGCAGCCTCCCCATGTTTAGTTCTGACTCTGGGCACTAACAGGAGTCCAGTCCCTGTGCTCCTCAGAGTCCGGGCTGGTTCATATGGGACTAACATGTCACTAATATATTTTGGTGCGAGGCCATGGAGAGACTTGTACACAAGCAGAGCTGTTTTAAAGTCTATTCTCTGAGCCACAGGAAGCCAGTGCAGAGACCTGAGGACTGGACTAATGTGGTCGTACTTCCTGGTTCTTGTCAGGACTCGAGCTGCTGCATTTTGAATGTACTGCAGCTGTTTTACAGCCTGTTTGGACAGACCTGTGAGCAGGCCATTGCAGTAGTCTAACCTACTGGAGACAAATGCATGGATAAGAATCTCCAAGTCTGCTTTAGACACTATGTTTTTGATCCTGGCAATGTTTTTTAGATGGTAAAAAGCTGCTGATGTTACTGATTTGATGTGGCTATTAAAATTTAAGTCTGAGTCCAGTATTACCCCTAGATTTCTGACCTTGTTTGAAGGTTTTAGGGAGAGAGACTGTAGGTGACAGATGACGCTCTCTCTTTGTTTCTGGGGACCAAAGACAATCATTTCAGTTTTGTCTGCGTTTAGCTGAAGGAAGTTGTTTTGCATCCACTCACTGATCTGTTGGATACAGTGAAGGAGTGAGTCCACTGGTCCATGTTCTCCTGCAGTCAGTGAGACATAGATCTGAGTGTCGTCTGCATAGTTATGATAGGAAACTTTGTTTCTGCGTATTAACTGACCTAACGGCAGCATGTAGAGATTGAACAGAAGAGGTCCCAGGATCGACCCCTGTGGGACTCCACAGGTCAGGGCCATATGATCTGAGACACAGTTTCCAATCTCCACAAAGTACTTCCTGTCTTCAAGGTAAGACCTAAACCAACTTAGGGCGGTGCCAGTGACGCCAACCCAGTCCTCTAGTCTCTGTAAGAGGATCTCATGGTCGACGGTGTCAAGGCAGCACTTAGATCTAACAAGATTAAGATTGAGACTTTGCCTGCGTCAGTGTTCAGCCGGATATCGTTTGTAACCTTAACGAGAGCAGTCTCAGTGCTGTGGTGGGGTCTAAAGCCGGACTGAAACATATCAAATGAGTTGTTGATTATAAGAAATCTAGTAAGCTGTAGGTAGACAACTTTCTCAAGGACTTTCCCCATAAATGGCAGATTTGAGATGGGACGATAGTTGTTAAGTACAGTGGCATCCAGACTGCTCTTTTTTAGCAGGGGCCTGATGACTGCAGTTTTCAGGGCCTTTGGGAATATTCCAGAATGAAGGGACATGTTTACTATCTGTGTGAGTGAAGGTAACAGACTGCTCAGAACAGACTTCAGAAATCTAGTGGGTAGTACATCCAGGCTGCATGTGGAGGAGCTCAAACTGGAGATTATCTCTTGGACAGTTTTATCATTTACAGGTGCAAAGTGAGTTAGCTCAGAGAGCCTTTCTGGCTGTTGGATGGTTATCTGTGGATTGGAGACAATGGCGCTTTTGATGCCTTGAACCTTGTCATTGAAAAAAATTAGCAAACTCATTGCATTTACGTTTGGAAGTAAGCTCTAATGGCATTTGAACAGGGGGGTTTGTTAATCTATTAACTGTTGAGAACAGAACACGCAGTTGTGTTGCTGCAGCCTTCAATCATTTCAGAAAAATACCTTTCTCTCGTACTACGTAGCACCGGTTAAACTCGCACAACTTATCTTTGAAGATCTCGTAATCTACCTGGAGGTTGGACTTGCGCCACTTCCGCTCGGCCCTCCGGCACTTTCTCTTTTGTGCCCTGACCGAGTCTGCTTAGCCCCACGGCGCCTTCTGCTTATTTTTCACTATTTTTAACCTTCACAGGGGCAAAACGGTATCCAGAACATTCAAAACACTAGAGGTGACAGAGTTAAACAGTTCATCTACAGTAGAATACGATGCATTCTCAAAGTTTATCATTCCCATAAATAGTTCACCCGTATTTTCATTTATGTGTCTTCTTCGAACAGTTGCAGAGTCCACTGGTGGTTTGTTAGTGAAAACACATGTCAAAAAAAACACAGAAATGATCCGAAAGAGCAACATCGACCACGTTTACATTTGAAATAATCACCCCCTTTGTAACTAACAGATCTAGAGTGTGCCCTCTGCTGTGGGTGGGGCCACTTACGTGCTGAGTGAGAGATCAAAGGATTCAAGTACAGAACTCAGCTCATTTGCATTTCTGTCATCAACATTATCCACATGAATATTAAAATCACCTGTAATAACCAAACTATCAAAATCTGTGCATACAACTGAAAGCAACTCGGTAAAATGATCAAGAAAACTGTGACATGACTGCGGTGGCTTGTATAGGACAACGAAGAGTATTGGAGGAGATTGTTTTTGTTGTATTTTAAAAGACACATATTCAAATGACGAAAACTTCCCAAGAGACATTCTATGGGAGACAAAGTGGTCTCTAAAAATGGCAGCTAAGCCTCCTCCTTTTTTGTTTTCCCGTATTTCAGATTCAAACTTGAAATTTGGTGGTGATGCTTCTATTAAAACTGCATTTTCTGAATTTTGGTCAAGCCAAGTTTCAGCCATGAACATAAGATCAAGATTATGAGAAGAAATAAAATTATTGATTAAAAAAGACTTGTTACAAAGAGATCTGACATTAAGCGTAGCAAGTTTCAAAGTTTCAGTATCAGCGGTTGCGGTCGGCTGATTCTTACACGGAACAAGAATTAGATTTTCAGATTAGACTGATTAACTCCAGATGTTTTTCTGTAATGTATTCTTTGTGTTATCACTAAGGGAATGGCACAGGTGGCTTCATGACAGGGCCCCAGCCGGGTCTCTCCTCTAACTAGACTGCCAGTGGCTGCGAAGCAGAGACCCTGTGCATCCTAGTGTTTAGAGAAAAGAGGGGTAGGGGAAGGCGGGGGGGAGGATGGAGAGGTGGGTGGCTTTTGGGGTTTGAACGAGGGGGGCAGGGAGGTGGATGGGTTTTTGGTGATGGGTTAGGGGAGGGGCAGGCTGAGTTGGGTGGTGGACGAGGGGGGAGTGGAGGTGGAGGGTTTCTTGGTGCTGAGTTGGGGGGGGGGGAGGTGGGCTAAATGAGCAGGAGGGGGGGGTGGAATACTTATGGGGTTAGAGGAGGGACGGGTGGACTTTTGTGGGAGAATTGAGTTGGGACGCCTAGGTGGCTTTGGAGGTACGTATGGGGAGTAGTTTTTTGAATGTTAGATAGGACTCTTGATCTCTAAGGGTGTGAGAGGAATTAGTCTTCATTGGCCGATCTTATCATGCCTGCAGAGTGTGTTCCGGTAAATCCGCGGGATAGAAAACAAAGGGAAAGGTGTCCTCATTTTCCCTAGATGGAGTGGATGTAGCGGGGGGGACCCAAGCCGGGTCCATTGGAAGGTGATTGAGGGAGTCGTAATGGGGGAGACATGGGAGGTAGGTGAGGAACGGTGCCCCTGAAGTAAACAGGCCTGGACTGTAGCATACGTCTAAAAAGATACATCAAAACAACACGCTGTCCCTCGGAAGTTTAATAATAATACAGCCAGTACACTGTAAAAAGTGATTAAAATATGTGGTAATAATTGCTTGAATCAAGTGTTTTTTATCTTAATTTTTAGCACATTGCTGACTGTCTTATAAAACAAGATTAGCCAAACCGGGACCAAAGACATTTTAGACTTATTCCAAGGGAGACATTTCTTGTATCTGTTTAAGCAATTTTCAGTTTGGCTTTTCCCATTGGCAAGTTTTGTTTTAAGGCCGTCAAAACGTGCTCAAATTAAGAAACATGTATTGCTAATTTTTATTTATTTTTTGACTTATTTTTCATCACTTTTTGCAGTGTAGTGAGAGAGGACGATCGGGGATGTGCACATAAGTTTATATGAGGTGTTTGCTTAAGAGAAAGAGAGGATGTTTCTATTTGTCCCACAGTGGGGAACGTTTTCAGTGTTAGCATCCACAAGTTACCGCAACACGTCAGGAAAGAGCGGGCACCACAACACGATAGATAAGCTCTCACTATAAACAACAGATTGATGAGAAAGAAGCAGACAAGCAGATAAGGCTCTTATTGAATCTCACCATCCGGGACTTTCCATTGGTCTAAGCCAACCAGACTGCAGAGTGTCATATTTTGTGTATAAAACGCTTTTACACGGACTGCAGGTGTGCCGTGGCGCAGTGTGTTTACGGCAAAGAGTATAGTGCCAAACGCCGTAAAAGGTTTGGATAACACTGTCGCAGTAGGGACAGTAACCACATCCTTTAAGCAAGCCAAACCTCTCCAGCACAGACTCAACCATGGCGCAACTTTCCCTCATTTGGTAGGCTTCACTCGGGCAGTCGCATCGGGCTTAAGATCACACTTGATCCATAAAACACCCATTGTCGGCGTAAACTAAACAGGACATCTAGCACTAATTACAATCACAATCTCTCGCTTGATAACAAAAATTACCAAGTTCTACCTGAACAACTCTAGAGCTTTGTCACTCAACGCTAAGTTTGCTTAGATCAAATCCAATTGAGAGTCCTATTCTTATTCTCCCTAACGCCAAGGACATTATATTACTGTACAAATATATATACACCTTGTCATGCTGAGTTAAGTCTAGGAGATAGTCGATTTGAGGCTGACGCTCACATTAGAAAAGCGTGCACGGGTATGCGCAAACATACCATGGCTATGCAAAGTAAGTAAATGTGCTAGACTAAAAATCGTATCTCTCACCTTAGTTTCACTACACGGAGGTGAACAGGTACAACAAAGAAAACAAGTTTCACTGTAGAGAATGTCTAGATTTATTCTTGGGGCCGATTTGTTTATATGCACCGGATATACACATAAAAACACAGCGCTTAGAGATTTATGTTCCCATTTTTAGTTGTTGTCGGGTCAACAATGATTTTTATGATTAGTCCTCATCCAAAAAAAAAAACTTACTTGTTTTGTATAATTTGTATGGAGAGTTATTTAATACTAGTGCTGTGCCGTTAGTGCCCTTGTGAATATATCCAGGCTGCAAAGTGCATTGGTTGATCTCAGTGTGGTGCTATTGCAATAAGACTTCAGACATTCAAGAATCAGACTTTTTTAATCGCCAGAACACTACACACACACACACACATACACACACACACACACACACACTTGTATCCTCCGGCTCCGGTCACTCTGCTCGTACGCCAAACTTTTCATTCTTTCATTCTCATTCATTTGTTTTCTCAGTGCTCTTACGCTCGGTTACTAAAGAGTATGCAAAGAGCAGCAGTTCAGTGGGTAACATGTGTGTGCACGTGTGTGTGTGTGTGTGTGTGCGCGCACGCCGCGGACACAAGTGCACACACACACGTGCACACACATGTTACCCACTGAACTGCTGCTCTTTGCATCAGAGCAATGTGGACAAGTGTAAGATATGTCTTTCCTAAACAACATGATCCGTACTGAGCTGTTCGCTACAGTAGCAGTTAGCTACAGTAGCATTTAGCTACAGTAGCATTTAGCTACAGTAGCCAGAGCGTAAACAGGAAGAGAAACGCAAACACAACTCAGACAGACAGCTGGAGTTAGTATTAGCGCCACTCAGCTGGACCGAGTGTTGTATTACAGCACAGTTACTCTGGCACGTTTGCAAAAACACGTTCATGTGACCGCGGGCCGTTTTTTCACACCCCAGGCCACTTGGCCCGTTCGGTTGTATAAACCTATGTGACCGTTGCCCTAAACCGTAGACATCAAATCCGGTTTTGGAAAATAAATTTACATACAAAATAAAAATAAAGGATGCACTATCCTCAAGTTGTATACATTAATTGAATACAAAAGTAATCAAATGAAAAAAGTGTAGCTTTACTTTAGAAAAAACAGAAGAAAAAACAAAAAATCAAGAACTCGTGATTGGTGGTGCGGCGTAAACCATGAGGCCACAGGTCTGGCTTCAGGCTGAGCTCAAAGGAGAAGAGTGTGGAAGGACAAGAGACCAACTGCAGTCCATGCTTGGAGACCCATATGCCATCAGAAATCTGTTTCAGTGAGAGCTTCTTCTTTGCTGAGTGATGGTTCATTTCAACCTCACATGGTGGTAGCGTATATGAAAGAGGCGGGTTATGAAGACCGCCACAGGTGCCTGAGGCTTGACCACAGTCTAATTCAGTTCCCGTGCAATTGTCCCATAAACATATGCTTGACATCAATTACACCACTCACGCCACAACTCACTGACTGCGCATCTGCGACCTGCAGCAGCGAAGACTGGGATTCTCATCCTGAAGCATAGGCGACGTTGAGTTCTCGCGCTTCGATATGTGTGTTAATTTTATCGTAAATGGAGCCCGCAGAGCAACTTTGTCCCCTAGAGCCCTTCCCTATCAAGCGACCGGTCTATAGGATGCTTGTGGAATCACTGTATACCAAACAGACAGTTTCCAGTTTCTGGCCAATATGCAAACAGCGTGCGACCAAGCAACACGGAAGAGGTGTGGCCAAGATTGCCACAGGCCACAATCCACCGACCAGGACCAACTGTGAAGGAAGGATAGTGTGGCACTGCGCGAGCAAATGATGTCGCACCCAGATACTGACCCTGGCAGACCCCCATGATAGTGTTTATTTACTGTGGTCCTCCTCTGGCACCTGTGCAGTCTTCACACTGTCCAATCAGCAAGCTGTTTCCTCTGTGGGTGTGTGTGTTGTTGCGTGTGTGGGGGGGGGGTGTCAGATAGAGTTGTGAACAATATCTGTGTGTTCTGTTTGGTGTATACATTTTCAGTATGTGAGCAAAAACACAAGAGCTGCATGTTTGTTCAGTGTGTCATGTGTGTGTGTGTGTGTGTGTAGTCCTCTTTGTTCAGTGTGGTGCAGCGCTGGTTTATCTGTGAGGGCAGATTGATGCTGAGCTTCCTGTTTGTGTCAAAGGGCTTCAAGATGCACCAGTTTCTGTGGAAACACCAGCGTGCCCATGGTGCACACGAGGCACTCTTCTCTTTGACTGTTAACTCAGAGTTATATTTCTCTGATCTTCGAGTTTGAGCAAGACATTGATCTGTTGTTGATAAAAGACTTGGTGATTTTTGCAGCACTGAAAATGTGATTTGAGTAATATGCTCTCTTAATGAAGAAGCCTCACAATTTGTCTAGTGCAGTGTGACTCTTAAAGCTGGGGTACCTAACTTAAACTATGATACGTCTAACTAGTTTCTCGCTCTCAAAACAGTTTGCTTCTATCATTATCTTTCACATGCATGTTTTTGACACCTGTCACATCCTTCGATCAGCTTATTCGGAGAGAAAAGTGGAAAAGAGTGAACCACCCTCCTCAGCCAATTAGCTTTCAGCACGAAGCGTTAATTAGTCAAAGAGTGAGATCTTGCTTACAAATACAGACTTTCCTTTCTTCTTGGAGATGCTTTCGGTGACATAATGATAATATTGCTGTAATTCTTGGTCCACAATAAAAAAAAAAAAGGTTTGTGTGACCAATAGCTGTAAAAATGAGTTACCGTATTATGTATTGGATGCAGTCCTCACAAGACTTAAATCATAAAATCACAATTTATTGGTCTGGCAGAACTCTGACCTGTCAGTTAAGCCCTGTTTCCACTAGCCCTACTTGCCAGTGTTTCCATTAGGCTTTAGGATCTGGTACTGTATCCCACAAAATTTTCCACTGTAACCATAGCAGCACACCAATCACTAGCACTTAGAACCTTTCGTACCAGCTCGGCCTGGATAGAACCAGGGCCAAGCAGGTCATTTCAAAAGCACCTGGTTCTGGTTAAACATTGCCGGTGGAAACACTCCCATTCAGGAGAGAGTAGAGCCGAGTAGAGTAGAGTAGAGCCAATTGGGCTGGTGGAAACGGGGCTAAAGTGTGCCACGACTGTTGTAGCCAGCCCGTAGAGTGCAAACAGCCTCCAGCAGTGTTCACATGTGCTGACTCGCTCTCTTTCTGCTGTTGTTCCCTGCAGGTGTTTTGCACTAAGCTGACAGAAGCTGGAATCCCTCAGGACGTCATTACGGGCATCTTCTCCAACATCTCCTCCATCTACTGCTTCCACGACCAGTTCCTCCTCCCTGAGCTCAAGACTCGCATCACCGGAGAGTGGTGAGACCCTGCGCATAGGGCCATTACCCCGGGACAGCTGTGGGGCTGAGGGCCGCGGATCACTATAAGGATCACTGTCAGGATCACTGTCAGGGCGGGAATAGGCTCCGATGAGGGGGATCCACAGTGAAATATGAGGCCGAAGTGGTTTGGTTCTATAAACAGGGAACACAGTGAAACGTGCAGACAGTATATAGACATATAGGGCTGTACAATTTTGCCAAAATATTTAATTGCAATTTTACCAGAACAAACTTTGCATGAAGTTGCATTCATGTGACATCACTACATTTCAGACAGCCAATCATTTTACATTGTGGTGGAGTGCAGCTGAAAAATCTGTCCTGGAACTGTCAAAAAAATCTTACTTCTGGGCTTAGTTTAGAGCAAATATATCTCAATCCTAAAATAAAGGTCCAGCTCTTTATTGTCAGTGCGTATCAAATATGGTCTCAAATTCCTTCAATCCCATTAGGGCTGGGACTTAAACTCAAAAATCATATTTGAATTTGATTGTTATATTATTATTCTAAATCAGATGGCTTCACTTTTCTTATAAACAAGTGTGTAATAACTGGCTCCGGCAGTCGCACATCCACACGCTCTGTGCGGACAGATAAAAACAATATTCTGACCGGTTCTAAAACAGCATGGCTGTCTGTTATTGAAGCAAAAAATCAACATTTGCTCCTAATACACACAAAAACTATGACAGTTTAATGTTTGAATCATAAATCTCTCTAATATTTGTTCAAATGTTATTATTTTTTGTTATGTTCGAATTATGTTCGAATATCGAATTTTGTTTTCCCAGCCCTAATTCTCATGTAGCGGTGTTGGCAAGTGCTGAAAATCATGAACGCAACCAATTAGCTAACATTTACTATGTGAAAAAAAAATAATACAAGATTCCAATATTTCAGAATAAAGTTTGTAAACTATAGTGAGAAAGATCTATTCAGTAAGAATGTATAGTTACTGTTTGTATTGACAAATACTAATTTCTGCCACTCAAAGACAGAATACTGAAATCAAGAGACATTTTCTTGAATGCAGTAGATTAGATTGATGTTATTTTTTGTGGCTTGTGGTTTTTGCAAAGGACTAAGATTACACACAGCTCTTGTGATATGATCATTTCAACAAGTTAAATTGTGCATCTCTAAAATATTGCCCTTGCAGAATATTCACACAAAATTGGCACAACAACAAAGTCATACAGGGAATGAAGATTTAAAAACAAGCTCATACTAAAAGAATAAAGTGCTAGATCATCCAATTTAAAGAGGTCCGTTCTTTCTGGTAACAGTCTACGGAAAGAAACTATTCGTCTGGTGAAGAGTCCTGCATCTCAAGGACAGGATTTGGAAATATGCAACATTTTATCATCGAGTAAATTGTTCTTTACATAGTGACAGTCCTTTATGGGGTGAAACTCTCAGAAATCATAGGTATACATGTGTGTGGTCTGCAGGAGGTCTCTATAACAATAATAATAATAATAACGTTATATATTTTATTTATATGATGCCTCTCTTGGCTCTCAAGATCGCCTACAAAAGGTACAACGTTAACAGCAAAAAGCAGTTAAACGCGTACAGTAAAAAATAAACCGTGGAATGTGACGTCAGAGTGAATGGAGCAGAACAGATGTGTTTTTAGTGCTGCGGAGGTGTTCCAGGCCTGGGGAACAGAACGTGGTGAGCAGGAGGCATTGGACGCTGGAGGGAGGGCCTGGGTTCGATCCCACCACCAGGCCTTTCTGTCTGGAGTTTGCATGTTCTCCCTGTGTCTGCGTAGGTTTCCTCCAGGTGCTCCGGTTTCCCCTACCACTAAAAAAACATGTAGAATAGGTCTGGCATGCCCCTCCTGTATGGCGTTTTTGCTCCCATCTCTGTGTGGAGTAAGAGACAAATGCCCACAACAATTGTAAAGCGTTTTGTGACTTCGGAAAGGCGCTATATAAATACATGTGACTTACTTACTCAGGTGTGCGGATGTGGAGGAGCTCTGAGAGATATAGAGGGGGGAGGTTGTGGATGGCTTTGAAAGTGAGAAGCAGGATGTTGTGCTGCATGCGGAGGGTGATTGGAGTTGTTATAGCACAGGGGTGATGTGGTTGATGGTGTGTGTGTGTTTTCCATAACCCTTACATGTGTGTTGTGTGTTGTGTGCAGGGACTCAAACCCGCGCATCGGGGACATTCTCCAGAAGCTGGCTCCGTTCATGAAGATGTACGGTGAATATGTGAAGAACTTTGACCGGGCCATGGACCTGGTCAACACCTGGACTCAGCGCTCATCCCAGTTCAAGAGCGTGGTGCAAAACATACAGGTGACACTATAGTGCAGAGAGAGAGTGTGTGTGTGTGTGTGTGTGTGTGTGTGTGTGTGTGTGTCTGACTGTGCAATTCTGAATACTTTTTTTCTTTACTTTTCTTATATTCCCCACCGCTGTCAAACTGTACAATAAGTCACTTTAAGTCACTTGCATTTGGACTGAAAAACCTGCACTACTATTGACACTAGCTGCGTTTCCATTGAATAATGCGCAAAAACTTTTTCGATACATTTCAAAATTCGAAAAACCTGTAATTCGCAAAAGCGGTCGTTTCCATTAAGACATATTCGAATAAGTATACACTATGGTCGCGCGTTTATTCACTAGTTTCTAGTACGTCAACATGGCAACAGAAGTAAACAACACTTTGATTTACGTGAGATATATTAATGTCTTGACTTCTGCTGCGGCTCTCATCCTCTCTGACCCCGGGAGAAACTGTGGCTGCTTTGACAGCTCCGCGAACGCCGTGGTCATGTACCGAGCGCGGACCATTTCATTTCATTTCATTTAGTTTATTTGAGCTATTTGTGTAAAAAGACATAAAAAAAAACAATGAACAAACAGGCATAATTTGCGCTGTATGCAATGATAAAGCAAGGCACACAGAAAAGCTCAAAAGGAGTAAGCAGAAGTATAAAACTTGTTAATGCTTACCCCTTTCTCATATTCTTTTTCTTGACAACAATTGCGTTGTTACAGACAGTGGTAAAGTTAATTTAAATGCATACATCATAGAACACAAGTTGCGTGTACAATAAGAAAACAAACAAAGATCTAGCAAAGGAGAGAGAGAAAAAAAAAAAAAAAAAAAATATATATATATATATATATATATATATATATATATATATATATATATATATATATATATATATATATATATATATTATATATATATATATATTATATATATATATATTATATATATATATATATATATATATATATATATATACATATATATATATACACAAAATACCAAAAAAAACAAATATAATTCAGAGTCAAAGAATAGTTTTTTGTAGTATAGATTTACACTTCATTTTCTATAGCATAGTTACTAAATACCTTTTCTTTGTACTTTTGTTTAAAGTTAATCAGTGAGTTACAACATTTCAAGTCCTCCTCGAGTTCATTCCACAAATCAACCCCGCGGCGAGTGATGAACATGCTTTTTAGGGTAGTACTTAGAGGTTAGGGTAGACCATAGACGCGGGTCTTGCCTGTCTCCCCCGTCTCTCCCCCATGCCTCTCCCCCATGCCTCTCCTCCGTCTCTCCCCCATGCCTCTCCCCCATGCCTCTCCCCCGTCTCTCCCCCATGCCTCTCCCCCATGCCTCTCCCCCATGCCTCTCCCCCATGCCTCTCCCCCATGCCTCTCCTCCGTCTCTCCCCCATGCCTCTCCCCCATGCCTCTCCCCCGTCTCTCCCCCATGCCTCTCCCCCATGCCTCTCCCCCGTCTCTTCCCCGTCTCTTCCCCGTCTCTCCCCCATGCCTCCCCCCGTCTCCCCCAGCCTCTCCCCCATGCCTCTCCCCCATGCCTCTCCCCCATGCCTCTCCCCCGTCTCTCCCCCATGCCTCTCCCCCATGCCTCTCCCCCATGCCTCTCCCCCATGCCTCTCCCCCGTCTCTCCCCCGTCTCTTCCCCGTCTCTCCCCCATGCCTCTCCCACGTATCTCCCAAGTCTCCACACGAAGCGCAGCCAAAACTCACTGAATAAAGCAGCTCGGCTTCCTCCGCTATATCAAAATAAGTGTTTCCATTGCCGTTTTGCGAAAAACTTAATTTCAATACGTCCAAAAAACCACCTATTTTAAGCGCATTAACTTTTTATCGAAAAACTGTGGTTCATTCGAAATTTGCGCGTTTCCATTAGACATTTTATGATGCGCAAATTCAAATTTCGAAATTTGATGCTCAATGGAAACGCAGCTACTGTTTCTTGATTGCCACTTTTTATTGTACATAATATGTCCTAAATTTTACATGTTTGCACAATCTCGATTCTATCTATCCATGCCAGATGTGTATTTTCGTTAATGTACTCGGCTAGTGGAGATCAAAATAAAAGAAATTCAACTTACTGATAAGCCCTGGGCCAAACCATCTTTGTCACTTTTGAACTTTTACAAATAGCAGTTTGCTAAAGAGAGAAAATGTCATAAGGTGGAATGAAAGAAGGACACCAAATTGCAAGAGTGAAAATAAAGTGTCATATATTGGAATAAAACTGAGGGTAACAATAAAATACAAATATCCAGTAGTTGTAGTTTCAGTCCTGTGTGATGTTGTGTGTTGCAGAAGCAGGAGGTGTGTGGGAACCTGACGCTGCAGCACCACATGCTGGAGCCGGTGCAGAGGATCCCGCGCTACGAGCTGCTGCTCAAAGACTATCTGAAGAAACTGCCGCCGGACGCTCTGGACCGCAAGGACGCCGAGAGTAAGCCACGCACACAGCTCACCGCACACGGCAAACTCCAGCTCACCCTAGCAACCATGTTAGCAACGCGTGAGTTTGCATCTGCCCCTAAAGATCCACTTGAATCCAGATCAGATTCAGATTCATTTTATTCGCCAATTGCAGTAAAACCACATTGGAATATGAGTCCCCAGTGTGCACCAGACAAGGTTAAAGTACAGATTACATTTTCGGCTTTTTACCTCCTGCTGCTGTCAGACTGTACAACAAACAATGAGGTCAGGTCGGAAACACAGCCGACCTCACCTCACATGTCATGCATCGGTGCAATATCTTGAACTGATGTCAGAATGGGCAATTTAGAACCACATCTGTCAATGTCAAGTCCCCTTGTCCCAGACCCTCATGCTGCTAATGTACAGATGCTAACATACTGCTGCTAATGTACAGATGCTAACATACTGCTGCTAACATGTACAGATATAAACATACTGCTGCTAACACTGTACTTAAGTCTTACTTCTTCATTATGCTAGCCTGGTCGTACCACACCATAGTACAAATTACATTTGGTACAAAGGGCTGGAGGTGCTCCATTGAGCTCCGTTTACAGGTGGGAGGGGTTAACTCCTTTTGCAGATTGAAACGATTGGATCTGAGTTCACTGTGACGTATGTAATGCGCCCGAGTGTGTCGTTAGCCTTTAGCATTTAGCCTAGCCATCTCCTTTGCCGCTAACGGAGCTCGTGGGGAGTAGCACCACAATTTTTTCCAGAAATTACATTTCCTTAACATTCCTCTTGCTTCGGTTTCAATTTCTTGATAGAACCAGACCGGATTACTTTACTATCACATTTTTTGCCATTGCCAAACTACAACCTTCCCGTTCGACAAAAACTCTTGACATGACCCACAACTAACTAGAACTCCCGCCTCCCGCGCTCTCTGACTTGTCGGTTGAAATTCAGCCGATTGTAATCGCTAACACAGGGACCAGACCCAGACGTTACATGCAGTGAAATGATGATTGAGCGGAGAGTACGGATGGCTAAGGCCAGGCTAACATTATGCTAAAGATATAGATTTTATACTGCTTCTTTTTATGCTAGAGTTAGAGATTTAATTTCATTTTAGTGTAGAGTTATTATTCATGTATCTTGTGTTGTGTGCTCCTCATTCCTACTGTTCCAACGAATAAAGGATCTCTTAATCTTAATCTTAATCTTAATCTGTGGTCTATGTCTAAAACATGCATGCATAAACACAGATACATGTGTGTGTGTGTCCAGTCTGTGTTGTTCTGCTCTGACTCTGTGTGTGTGTGTGTGTGTGTGTGTGTGTGTGTGTGTGTGTGTGTGTGTTGCGTTACAGAGGCTCTCGAGCTCATCTCCACTGCTGCTAACCACTCCAACGCAGCAATCAGGAAAATGGTGAGTCCCATCGCACCACGGTTCACGCTCACACTGTGGTCCGGCCACAGCAACTATCACGATCCAATCATTTGCGAGTTTAGTGTTTGAAAAGTCTGTTGTTGTTGCATTTAGCAGCATTTCCCTTCACTGACTTCACACATTTGGCTGAGTGCAGGCCGACAGCATTGTCTGTTTCCCCAAGTATGTTCTACTGAAGATACTAGATACATGAAAGTTAATAGTCTCACTTTCATTCTTCATGGCCCAAAAAATTGCGTAATATTTATTTTTTATTTATTTAGTTTATTAGATGATTGGTCTTATCCTGGACCCTGAGTCTGTAATAAAGTTTTGATGATGATGATTTGAGTGAGCGTGGTCCTCTCTTTTGCTGATCGACTGAAGTGACAGAGGGAAAGACTAGAGATAGAACCAAACTGTTTTGAGATTGAGGAACGAGTGCCATGGATTTTATTACGTAGTTTGTGCTTTGAAAGTTAGGTACCCCAGCTTTAAAAAGTGAAAATGCTCTCAAATGAAACTTCAAAATACTGTCATTGGTCTCTACAGTGTTTTTGGTTATGTGTGGGACTTGTGTATTAGTTAATTGTTTCATGTATTTGTTTTTTACCTCTCCCTAATTAGTTTGATTGCATGCACAGTTAACACAATGCTACTTTGTAAATATATAGTCGGTTGGGTAGAAAAATTGCAATTTGACCATTTAAAACTGACAATTCTGCAAATGACAATGTATAACTGACATTATTAATTCATATTATTTCAGTGGAGCATAAGAAAATCCACTTCTTTAGTCTTCACTGCAGCTTGTTGCTTCTTCTGCGTGTTTGCTGTCAACACGTGTGAAGAGGTGAACTTCAGACAGGAAACTGCTGCTTCCTGCTTCGAGTTTCGCTCTTGAACTCTTCCAGTTAAATGCATAGATGCCGATACAAAGCAACCCCCATTTTTGGGACCCCAAAAATAAAGCAATTCGAATTGAAATCATTATAAGCAGAAAATATCCATTTGGTGATACATAATCTTGCAATTTTCATATTTTCATATGAAGTCAAAATAAACTAATTGGTTAGGGTGTTTTTTTCTTTTTTGATATCTTCTTCCTCTGGTTATCTTCTGCCAGAGGAAGAAGCTGGAACATGGCTTTTCCTGGGGCCAGAGGAATCATTGAGCTAGGTTAAAGAGTCTGGATTCATAAAGAACCTCCAGAGCAGGCCGCTCAAAAGTCTCTCTCCTGGTGTTGTGTGTCTTACATCTCTCTCCTGGTGTTGTGTGTCTTACATCTCTCTCCTGGTGTTGTGTGTCTTACATCTCTCTCCTGGTGTTGTGTGTCTTACATCTCTCTCCTGGTGTTGTGTGTCTTACATCTCTCTCCTGGTGTTGGGTGTCTTACATCTCTCTCCTGGTGTTGCGTAATAGGTCTCTCTCCTGATGTTGTGTGTCTTTTGATTCTTGATTGATTATTTTAAGGTTTAATAGTCTGGATTCATAAAGAACCTCCAGAACAGGCCGCTCACATCTCACAGTCCTCCACCTACTGTATCTGTAGATAATGCTGGGTGTAGTTCATTTACCTTTTCTTTGTGATTTTTCCAGGAGAAAATGCACAAACTGCTGGAGGTGTACGAGCGCCTGGGGGGGGAGGAGGACATCGTGAACCCGGCCAACGAGCTCATCAAGGAGGGTCATATCAAGAAGATGTCTGCGAAGAACGGGACCGCCCAGGACCGATACCTCTATGTGGTCAGTCTCTGTCTCTGTGCTTCTATATCTGAACTCTGAACATTGTAAAGCGCTTTGGGGGAGGTCTGTAAAAATGCGCTATATAAATAAAGATTACTCACTTTGTACTTCCTGTACTGAGCGCGCACTCTCTCTTTTCCAGTTCAACAACATGGTTCTGTACTGCGTTCCCAAGCTGCGGCTCATGGGCCAGAAGTTCAGTGTCCGTGAGAGAATTGACATCGCAGGGATGGAGGTGAGAATCAACACGGATCTTCTCTTTTACATGATTTGTATTTGTACAAAATAAAACTCACACTGTCGCAAGTTAAAGTCTAACCACGTGTCAAAATTCCCATAAATCTTTTGATAACTATTCATTTATATGTGTTATACCCATTATCACAAACTCAATTCAATTCCATTTATTTCTCTATAGCTCTAAATCAAATCAACAGTCGCCTCGGAGGACTTCACAAAGTTGTTGATTTTCCGACAGCAGATCAGAGAACGGTTCAAACACAGGATAATATGCAATAATAACAAACACATATGAGCCATTGGTCCAAAGGGAGCAGAATGACAACTGTCAAAGGTTAATAAATCCTCAGGCCAAAATGTCCTGCCACAGTGATTTTAGAGTAGAAGAAAGACACCTTAAAATGGTAAAATGACCCGGTGCTTGTCAAGTTTTAAGACAAGTCATCACAATTCAGCTCAGGAAAAAGAAAATGATTTAGGGCGTTTTGTAAACACATGGCTCAAGGGTTAAATATCCTGGATCATCACTGTCCTTAGACCCTCCTGCATTTGGAAAAAACGACCCAGTGGGAATAAAGTGATAAAACTTGAGGAGGCCCACGTTGACCATCAGGCTGTAGAACAAGGACTGAAGAGGCCCTCAGGCGGGGAGGGGGGTGCAGCCCACGAGTCTGGGCCCGGGGGGAGACAGTCCACAGGTGCAGATGAAAGAGACCGGATTCAGGGGTCCCATCATCACATCATGAAACAGACCAGGAGACAGCATAATAATATACTCCATGTCATAACAACATGTAAAACAGGAGGTCCCATGTTCAGGAAGACCTATTATTATACCAAAATCAACTTTTTTGAGGTTTTTAACCATGTTACGACATTGTTCCCTCATCAAAACTGATCGGTGGGTTGTTTTTAGCTCCAGCCACCCTATCAGGAACTTCTGGCAAAAACATGTAACTGCACCTCTTCTGTCGAAGCTCCTGTCATGTGACCTCATTGTACCACTATGACATCATTCTCTGAGCGTTTATTTTGCCTTTTAAAGCAAAAGTACAGACCCTACATGAGTTTTGGTAATTTCTCAGGATAAATTACAGTATTTGCGATCACAAGTCTGTGTTTGGGCACCCCTGATGTAGATGGTGTTTTCTTACTCATCAGATAGTTCCCAGATTAGTCTTGTACATATTGGACTTACTCTTGTACATATTGGACTTACTCTTGTACGTATTGGACTTACTCTTGCACATATTGGACTTACTCTTGTACATATTGGACTTACTCTTGTACATATTGGACTTACTCTTGTACATATTGGACTTACTCTTGTACGTATTGGACTTACTCTTGTACGTATTGGACTTACTCTTGCACATATTGGACTTACTCTTGTACATATTGGACTTACTCTTGTACATATTGGACTTACTCTTGTACATATTGGACTTACTCTTGCACATATTGGACTTACTCTTGTACGTATTGGACTTACTCTTGTACATATTGGACTTACTCTTGTACATATTGGACTTACTCTTATACATATTGGACTTACTCTGACTCTTGCACATATTGGACTTACTCTTGTACGTAGTGGACTTACTCTTGTACGTATTGGACTTACTCTTGTACGTATTGGACTTACTCTTGTACATATTGGACTTACTCTTGTACATATTGGACTTACTCTTGTACATATTGGGCTTACTCTTGCACATATTGGACTTACTCTTGTACATATTGGACTTACTCTTGTACGTATTGGACTTACTCTTGTACGTATTGGACTTACTCTTGTACATATTGGACTTACTCTTGTACGTATTGGACTTACTCTTGTACATATTGGACTTACTCTCGTACATATTGGACTTACTCTCGTACATATTGGACTTACTCTCGTACACTATTGGACTTACTCTTGTACATTTTGGACATTCACACGCGTCTCTCCTCTTTGTGTCCTCCAGGTGCAGGAGAACGTGAAGCAGAACGTCCCGCACACTTTCGCCATCATCGGCAAACAGCGCTCCCTGGAGCTGCAGGCCAGGTACGGTACTGCGATCACATCTGAGACTTTACATGTGGAGTTATTGTTGAGGAGCATCACTATCACTATTACAACTATTACTGTAACCGAGTGCTAGGCCTTGCTCTGGTTCACACTCCAGTACAGTAGGTGGCGGAAATGCACCTTTAAAGTTGAGTGCCACCCGCCAATAAGACTGCAAGAAGAAGAAGAAGAAGAAGGAGTGCTAGGACAGGATTCATAATAGTGTCTTGTTTCTTTCTCTGATTCATAGGACGGCTGAGGAAAAGGAAGACTGGATCCAGGCAAGTTTTACACACAATCATTTTCTCTTGTCCAAGATATTTTTCACATTTAGATTTTTGTGTTAGAAGCTATAAGACTTGAAACTTCTATCATTATTCACTACAAATGTCATACATGTGCTTGAAAACAATATGCAGCTGCATCAACACACATACAGAATAAAACGTGAGGGAGTGGGAGGAAGTAAATGAGTAGGTATTTTAACCCCGCCCCCTTTTCTACCAGTCTATGTCATAAAAACAAGAGATAAATGTATCCTAGGACCCTGTAGTATTATATAAAGTCAGTGTATATATATAAGGGGCAGGACCATATGGCTGGAGGGGAATAGTGACCAATGGCTTTGCTCTGACAAGGATTTTAATAATTTGGTCCAATCAGGAAGCTGTGTGCGTGAGTGTGGGCGGGTCTAACAGTTTGAAAAGTAACGAAGATACACTTTAAAGAGCAACTAAACACCTGTGCCCAGCCTTACTCCACCCACATGAAGATTTGAAAATTTTCTCTAAAAAGGGCGTTGCCTGGAGGACCAAGGGACAAGAAGGGGGGCTTAGAGTTGGGCGTGGTCTGGGCTGTGATTGACAGCTCACTTGTCACACAAAAAAAAACAGACAGTTGTCATTGCTGCTTAAAGCAATAGTTTACAGACCAGAAAGTCTCATTCCACCCTTGTTTACACACTAAGATAATTGTAAAGCTACACACCTGAACCTAATCACACTCAATAATCTCAGAATTACTCATTTAATTTAATTTGAATCCACTAGATGGCGCCAGAATACTCCAAACTGCAGCTGGGTGTGTGTGTGAGAGTTGAATGGGTTCACATCACTGGCTCTGACAGACTGACGTCACACAAAACAACTGATGTCATAGAGAACTTCAGAGTCAATGGAGAGGCCAGAACCAAATTCAAATGTAGTACCACCAAAAAGGTTGAGAGGGCACCACACAGCGTTTTTTGGCTCAAAAGTGATATTTTATCTAATTTGAACTAAAATGTCAGAAAAATGACCAGGATATTTAGACAGCCCTACAATAAACATACTTATGCAGTTTATGAGTTAAAAAAAGTTGATTTAGTGCTTAGTCGCTCTTTAAATATGTTTTTATGTTTTAAAACTAAATACCATAAACATTCACTGATGCTACTGTGATAAGTCTCTCTCCTGGTGTTGTGTGTCTGAAGTCTCTCTCCTGGTGTTGTGTGTCTGAAGTCTCTCTCCTGGTTGTTGTGTAATAAGTCTCTCCTGGTTTTGTGTAGATAATAAGTCTCTCTCCTGGCTTTGTGTAGATAATAAGTCTCTCTCCTGGCTTTGTGTAGATAATAAGTCTCTCTCCTGGCTTTGTGTAGATAATAAGTCACTCTCCTGGTGTTGTGTAATAAGTCTCTCTCCTGGCTTTGTATAGATAATAAGTCTCTCTCCTGGTGTTGTGTGTCTTAAATCTCTCCTGGTGTTGTGCAGGTGATCCGGGCCACTATCGAGCGCCACAAACAAAACAGTGAAACGTTCAACAAGGCCTTCAACAGCTCCTTCTCCAGAGAGGACGACCACATGCCCGACTCACCGGTCAGTCTCCGTTAGGGTTTAATATTTTTCCCGAAAATGAGACGTATCATATCCCGGGAAAAGACGACGCCTTTCCCGGGAAATCCCGGGAAATAGCTGTTGTTTGTAGTTGTTGTTTTTAGCCCAAGTAATGTATGATATCACTCAAATATATAATCCAACAAAAGCTGCCATCTCCACTAGTGTTTCACCAAGCGACTTGCTAGCTTTTCTAAAGTAGCCATAGCGTTTTCAGACGTTTTGTTGATGGGCTTTCTTCAGGAATTTCACTATTATGAGATTCTAAATGTCTGCGCAATCCACTTGTCGAAAATCCACGTGCGTGTGGTTTGGAGGCACTGACTTCAGCCCAATCAGATGAACATATATCATATAAATCAACAGAACCTACAAAGCGGCTTATTCACAATTAGTTTGGCTACAGCAGAATGTTTTCCATGGCCCGCATTATTTGCTCAAACAAAACGCAAAAGTTCGTAAAAGGCACATTTCCAATTGTGTTATGGGTCTTACCTTAGTTATTAATGAACAGCACAGACCACTTCAGTTCAGACCAGTTTCATGTTTAAGTCCATATAATAGTTTGAGCGCAGATATGTAATCCCCCATTTGGAAATAAGCCCAAAGAGTTTTAAAGCGTAAAACAAAACGGGTGCCACCTCCATAAACTCCTCTGTGTTTTCGCTGGCTGAAGCCGGCTCTCGGGCGCATCCAATTTCTAATATCAACCTTCTTACCCTTCTCCTCTCTTCCTTATCATTCCTATCGTCATTGTAAGCAGAACATTACCCTAAATGCATTTTATATGATTTTAAAATGTGTTATATGGATGTTAGCCAAACCTGTTGCTGCCCTTAGCAGATGGAAAAAAAGAAAGGAGCTTTCTGATAGAATTGGACGTAACCAAATTCTGGGCTCAGCCTCACATGTGCCCCGTACCCTGAGCCTGGCCTCATTACAAGTCGTGGTTTAGCGCGATTAAGACCCATATTTGTTGTCAAAAACACAATTTAGGAGCCATCCTCTCAGCTGTAGACATGTTGATTGTAAATGAAATATGTTGAACAACAATAAACGTGCTTTATAATAGGAGCGCACTGTATTTTTTTTTAACTTTCATTTCCCGTTTCCCGTCATAACATTTCCCGGGAATCGGGAAATAGTTTTCATCAGATTTCCCGGGAATCCCGTATCCCGGGATTAAACCCTAGTCTCCGTCACTCACAACATTTATCATTTTCAGTCTTTTCGTAGAATTGCCTTTTTTTTTCTTTTGCACTTAACATTCCCCCATGGAAGTGTGAAGACAGTCACTCTTTCCACAGTCCGTCTGAGTCCGCTCTCTCCTCTGTATGACCTAATAGGGAAAGCTTAAGTATATACAACAGACTTATACAGCTCTCTTTACCCACTTCTGCACACGCTGATGGACTTTCACCAGAGACTCAGGCTACATCCCATATCTGCAAAAAAACACAGCCTTCCTTATCTTTACTTCTGCCGTGGTTCTCAACTGGTGGGTCACGTGATCTTTTTTAGCAGCTCAAAAGCCTATCCTGCGCATCATTTGTCAAATATGTATTAACTTTATCATTGGTTTTAGGATTTAAGGTGTCTATAATGCCAGTGTTGATACTTAAAGGGGATGTCAACAAACCTAATGGTATTTCATTTTTTAAATATCTTACCATGGGACACTGTAATATTATGTACAATGAGTCTTTTCCAACAATGAAATATATAAAACTGTCCCTCCCCTTTGCATAATAAGGATTTTCTTAAGGATTTGAAATAATGTCAACCGTACAGGAAGCTGCAGAGTGAGCATAGGCGCTTTGAAATTTGAAAAGTAACTGTCCGCCAGTTTAAAGTTGGGGTACCTAATGTTTTCTAGTAGTGGATTAATAAATAACTAATACAAATAATACATTATTTTTGGACACTCAAAGACGCTTCACATTTCTCTCTTTACACAGTTGTGATAAACTACTACTCTAGCCACAGCTGCCCTGGAGTAGACTGACATGAGAGGCAACCAGTATGTGCCATCAGCCCCTCCGATCAAAACATTCACTCAAGACTCATTCTAGACAATGTGGAAGACCTCTGGTGTTCTCAGAGGTCTCCCATCACAGTACTAACCAGGCTCTGTCCTGCTTAGCTACAGGGTTCTGACGGTATCTTGTGACATCCAGGTGGCCTGTCGAGATGATTTGTGGAGGGTTGTTGGTGTTAGGGACCTCTAGTGGTCTGTAGTTGGAAATGCAGCCTGACGATGAGATTTCTTTTCCACACACAGGGCCCATGGAACACGTTGATGGACTCAGAGGGAGGCGTGCACGAGAGAGTGAGTTATAGTCTGATCATACTTTACAAATATATACAGTTGGAGTTTATTAAATACATTTTACAACATGTTCTGTTCAAACAGATTATTGCTATTCATCATGTGTAGAGATTTAAATTGTTTAAAATCTAATGTAAATAATTACTCCAAAAAGAGTAAATATTTTGGAATATTCTCGCTACATCTTCCCAACACTAAATATGATGAAATAAAACATCTAAACATGTTGCAGTATTCATTTTTGAGACTGAGATTGAGTATTCATGTTTCATTCTCTTCTCAGAAAAGTTCAAAGAAAAAGGAGAAAGAGAAGCAGACGTGTAAAGGTTGCGGCGAAAGCTTCAACTTCACCAAACGCAAACACCACTGCAAGTCCTGTGGAGGGGTGAGTGAGACGGGGAGGGAGGGGGAGGAGGGGTGAGTGAGACGGGGAGGGAGTGGAGGGGAGGGGGGGTGAGTGAGACAGGGAGGGAGGGGAGGGGAGGGGAGGGGAGGGGCAGGAGGGGTGAGTGAGACGAGGAAGGAGGGGTGAGTGAGACAGGGAGGGAGGGGAGGGGAGGGGCTGGAGGGGTGAGTGAGACGAGGAAGGAGGGGTGAGTGAGACAGGGAGGGAGGGGAGGGGGAGGAGAGGAAGTTACAGGAGGAGGGAGGGGGTAGCTTTTGGGATATGGAGGTAAAGAGCAGCAGCTTTTTACCATCTAAAAAACATTGCCAGGATCAAAAACATAGTGTCTAAAGCAGACTTGGAGATTCTTATCCATGCATTTGTCTCCAGTAGGTTAGACTACTGCAATGGCCTGCTCACAGGTCTGTCCAAACAGGCTGTAAAACAGCTGCAGTACATTCAAAATGCAGCAGCTCGAGTCCTGACTAGAACCAGGAAGTACGACCATATTAGTCCGGTCCTCAGGTCTCTGCACTGGCTTCCTGTGGCTCAGAGAATAGACTTTAAAACAGCTCTGCTTGTGTACAAGTCTCTCCATGGCCTCGCACCAAAATATATTAGTGACATGTTAGTCCCTTATGAACCAGCCCGGACTCTGAGGAGCACAGGGACTGGACTCTTGTTAGTGCCCAGAGTCAGAACTAAACATGGGGAGGCTGCTTTTCAGATTCATGCTGCTAAAATCTGGAACAATCTTCCTGAAGATGTGAGACAGGCCTCCTCTCTGACAATGTTTAAAACCAGGTTAAAAACAGGTTCTGTTTCGCTGTGTATACTGCTGAGGGATTTCTTTTTAATGTTCTGTGATTATTTATGCTTTCTTATATGTTCAGCACTTTGAATTGCCTTGTGTATAAATTGTGCTATATAAATAAACTTGCCTTGCCTTGCCTAAAGAGTAGCTTTGAGACAGGGAGGTAGAGGAGGGAGCTTGACTTGTGCAGAGTGTAACCTGTCGCCCCCTGCAGGCCATCTGTGCTAAGTGCTCCCGGAGTCTGGACAACAAGACGAGTCGTGTGTGTCCTGAGTGTTACGAAGCCAGCCTCAGCCTGGAGACTCTGAGCGCCTCTTTAGAGCTGACTCGCAGAGGTTCAGAGGTAATCCCACATCAGCTCTCACCTCCAGCGTTTACACACACAGACATCTTTTTGTGCCATATTTCAGACATTAATAATCAAATTCAGAAATAAAGATTTTGCACTTAGAGCTAGAGTAACTTTTTTTTAGTCCATTTGTCCCAAAAGAGTCTTGTTTAAGTAAGTAACCACAATATCCTTGTTTTTATCTTTTTATAAACATAGTTGACATAGTTAATTATTGTGGTTTTTAAGTTAGGTATACCAGCTTTAAGATTCGAAATAAAAGCACTAGCACACATAATGTTTTCGGTAACATTTATCCAAAGCATAAGAGGGCAGTGATTACATGTGAAGGTCATACACTCTGATCTGATCCCTGTTGTGGCTGTGTGCAGAGGCAGACGTCTCTGACCCTGGAGAACTGTGTGCTGTGTGGTCAGCTGCAGCTGCAGGACAAAGGAAAGAGCTGGACTAAAGTCTGGGCAGCAGTGACCAAAGCAGAGCCACTAGTGCTGTTGCTGCAGAGCAGCGGACAGGTACCTGACACACATATCACAGGACAGTATCAACAAGAAGAGGGTCAAACACACACTTATCCTCTAATGAACATTTTTGGTTTTCCAAACATTTACATTTTCTGGATGTATATTTTGTGAAATTGTGTTTTATTTTTGAAACATGAACAGTTCTACTTTCAATTCATTCAAACAACATTCTATGGCACCCATTTCAACCCATTTCCTCCAAAGTTTGGACTGGTTCTGGACAAATTCTGGGAGTCCTAGTGTTTACTTAAAGCTGCACTAACTGACTTTATTTTTGTATTCATTACGAAAATGCTATCCATGTCCATGTAGTGCATTGGGATATACATCATTTTGAAGAAAAAGTAGCGCAGATTTGTGCTGGCGTGACATTATATTTTAGATCGAGTTTTGATGAAACAAGGAAGAGAATGTGTTTCGGGTCGCGGATTGTGACCAATCGCAGCGGACCACTGGCCCCCACTTTCGTGAGAAATCTACAGGTCTGTTAGCATAGACGGCTGAGTTAGCACAACAAGCCAAGGAGCTAACCTGAAACTTCGTGTGTCTTCGTCACCGGTTACTGCTTACACAGCAAGACAGCCATCCAAAAGAAAGTCTCGTTCCTCCGTGCTTCCCGGTTCTATCGTTCTATGGTCACGCCATCCACGTGCAAATCCATATTCGTGTATTATCCATATTGGGAGACGCTAACTCCGTCCCAACAGTGAGTGTGTGTGGGGGGCGATAGCTTCGTGGGTGCGGGGAGGGGAGCAGAGAGAGAGAGGCCAGAGAGTCCACGGCTTCAAAATCCCAAAGTCAGTTAGTGCAGCTTTAAAGTAGTTCTTTACTGTTCTATTTACTGCTCCATCTTTTGTGAATAATCATTAAAAAGTGTTGTTCCTGAGCCCGCTAACTGTGTCTGTGTGTGTTCAGGAGTCCAGAGGCGCACGGACCGTCCCTCTCCTCGGCTTTGACATCAGCGTGGCTTCTCCGTCGTCGGGGGACAAATCCGAAGTGAAACACGCTCTTCGCCTCACGCACACTCAACAGACTCTGCTGCTCGGCTTCCCGGAGGCTGAGCTACAGGCCAAGTGGGCGGAGCTTCTGTCCCGGGCCGCACGAGGAGAACCCCCCCTGGACTCGCCCCCCACAGACCTGACTGAACACAGGAAAAGCCAGTAGTAGAATCCTGGGCCTCTGTCCTGTCCAGCCCCTCCCTCACCTGTGTCCAAAAGCACGGGTTACTTGAAAAAATCACTTTACCTTGGCACTTTTTTGTTGACTTTCTCCTGACCGGACCACTCCATCCCTCCTGAACCACTGCAGTTTTATGTTAAAGTGGACATAACGTGCTTGCTGTCATTCACACCAGTGGTTCTCAACTGGTGGATCGGAGAACATTTTACTTATTTTAGTCACTGTCACTATTTATTAAAATTTTTCAAATACAAAGAAGTTTCACCTTCTTGAAATTACCCTATGTAGTAGAGGACAAATAGTGAAAAAGAAGGCTTTACTAGGTTTGAATCCCGGGCTGTATGGGCCTTTCTGAGCGGAGTTTGCATGTTCTCCCAACGTCTGCGTAGGATTCCTCTACGTTCTCCGGTTTCCCCTATCACTTAAAACATGTACAATAGCTCCCCTCTCTCTGGGACCAGGACTCTGCTGAAAAAGAGATTTTGAAATCTGAGTAGGACTTTCCTGGTTTGAAATAAGATCAATTAAAACATAATCTTATTGTTTTGTCTTTGTGTTAGTGGCATTAAGTAGTTTTGTCATTCTCTGAAGCAATGTAGTGTCTAAAATTTGTGACAGTAATCACCCAGCCCGAATCAAAAAACTGCTGATTGCTATCTTTGTCTCTTTCGTAACATCGTTTAGATGAGTTATCAGTTCTAAGTCTACAAGAATGAGCCATATTGTGTGATAAATGTTCTTGACACCGCACTCAGAAGCACGTCATGTCCACTTTAACCTCCCAAAGTGTATCTTTCTTCATCGGAACAAACAGCCACCATCACCACGGCGCGTGGTTAGGATTTTATATTGTGTCAGCGTTTAGTCAGAGGAGAGCTTTTTGAAAATTTGTAAGTTTTATTTGTAATATAGCTGATGAAATTTCGTATGTGTTTTTTTCTAAGATGAAGTTCAAACCTTATGCTATGATTGTGTTGTGTAGCGTTAACTCGTGTGAATGTCCCGAAGAGTGTGCAAGGGTGTGTCCTTTGTTGTGTCTGTATTTTCATGATTGTGAATGGTATTGTAAAAAAAAAAGAAAAAAACCTGTGACACCGCTCTGTTCTCTTCACATCTGCTGGGAACGCACAGTTTGATGTCTGATGTGTAGATAATATCCCTGGGTATAATTAGCTTTGAAAGTAAAGAGGAAGAAATGAAGGACATATTTTTAGATAGCACATTTCACACATACACTAAACTTAGAACATGGCTGACCACAATGAACGAACTTGGCAAGAATGTGGCTGTATTTATCTCCAGCTTTTTCAGACATGAAAATGAAAAAGAGAGGACCACCTTTACCAAGCCAGAACAGCTCTCAGCCCAAAAGGTGACTCTCGGGGCACAGTTTTTAGCATTAACTTGTGTAAAGCCACTCAAAATGTCTTTTATTTTAACTATTTCATGGCGTTTATTGCTCCAAAGGAATACTCCCGGGTTGTTATGTGCGCACAGCTCAGACGGTGCTGTGTGTGTGTGTCAGCTCAAAGTATTGTACAGTGATTGTAAAGTAGTGAAGCAAAGAGTAAAGTGTTTTAACTTAAGATATGCAGATATGATGTACTTTTGTGGCTGGCCACCTGACACCACTATGTCAGACCTACTGTCTCCGCAAGAAACCTGTCCCATAGTTTTAATAATATACAGCCAAGTGGATCGTGGTCACGTTATGGAAGGAGGGCAGGGGCTGAAGGACAAATGTGTTGTCAGTCAGTATTTCAAAATATGATAAATTTCATGAAGCCAAATCCAAAGCCTTGAAGAGCTTTGTAATGGACCCAAAAAATCAATCAAATCAATTTCAATCAGGCCAAATTGAAAGATTCCTTACAGTCATTGAAAACCTGGAAAAGTCATTGAAAAAGGAAATAACTTCCTAGGTCCTGAAAATTTTATGGGTTTTGAAATAAATATTGTTAGACTTACATATCTATGTACTTATAAAAAACAGCTGTGTAGTATTGCTATAAAAGTGTCTTAAAAGGTCCAATATTTATCTTATTCAATTATTTCATGAAAAAATTCTAACATTATGAATGAACATTTATCTAAAAACATTTGCATTATGAATTGGCTTCACAAACTTGTCATACTATTGTAGAGGCAATAATATGGACCCAGCTGGACCCACACTCAGCCTCTCCCCTGCCCTTCTCTCTCTTTGATAATACGGCTGCAGGTTCAGTTTTCTCAGTATTATAATCTCCTGCTGATTTCCTTCTGGAGTCTTCCATGCTTCTGTGGAGGGTGTGATTGGAAAAACCAGTACTGTACCGCTCTGCCTTCCCCCTGATCCCCTGCTCCCATCTGCACCAGCCTTTAACAAGCAGAGAAGCAAAAACACCTCCTGGACCTGGGACTCGTGCATGTGGACTTTGTATTTATACTGTGCTTTTTCAAACTGCCACTTTTGTCTGCTTCAGAATCCATATGTCGTACTGTAAGTGGGAGAGTTTGGAGCGGGCGCTCTCCGGCATATCGTCATTAAACAGATCTGTACCTGGTTTATCCAGAAATGTGTGTGTTTTTACTCTTTTTAACACTAACAGTTTTAGTTTTGGAAGTGTAATGGCTTCGTTCATGAAACCTTTGCTTTTCATAACTTTCTTCATATTTAGAAAACCAGTCTTTTTTACTGCTCCATTCATTTGATACAAAATGCAAACGTAGACATTTTCGGTCGTTTGCAAAGGCAATTTTTTTGGCTCCCAGCCATCTGAGCAGAGGTGCAGACTTCCCCCTCCACAGACACCTCCTACAGCTCTCTCTCTCTGGGGGGTCCTGAGGCGTTCCCAGACCAGCTGAGAGCCACACTTGTGTTTAAGACTGCGGGTGGGCATAAGGGATTGGCAATTATCCTTTACTTAACAACAACAAAAAATAGCACCTCACTTTTTGAATACAACTAAACAAAACATATAGTCTGCACTGTTTCTAGCAAAACCCCAGCAGGTGGATTGCATCTGTAGTAAGCAGTGCTCGGGAGGTAAGTGCCACAGGCTGGAATATTCTGGTAACAAACATGTGATTGTAATTGTAAAAATAACTTAATTTGACCACTGAGAGTGCTTAGTTATTGATAGAAACCTGTCAAAACCCCGGAGAGAAAGAAATGATTAATTCAAATCCCTTTTGAAATGTTTAATGTTGTGTAAAAATGAAACATCTTGGTGAACAAAGGTAACACATGTATGTAGTAAAGGGACGAGGCCCAACTGAACAAATGAACATCAAAACCATGGACCGATAGCCGTCATATACAGAACTGTATATTTACTACTATGCACACGTTTGAAGAGTTATTCAGGTCATTAGGGCTCGTCACAACTCCACCTCTATTTCAATACTAAACGGTCCAACTAGAAGTATTCCAAGAAGTGACCAAAAGATACTCTTATAAACTACAACAAATTACAATAAAACAATTCCATGTAAATTATAACACTTCCAAATTATTGGGTCATTTTCAGATTTCTCTTTTCACCCAAATAGCGTTGAATAAAAAGGCAAAAAGATGAAAGAAAAGTGCAAATACAACACTCGAACACCAGCTCCCGGTAATCACTTTGCATTTAACCTTTAAGGAAACAACATCAAAACAGCAAAACAAGGAGTGGGGATGTCCATTGAAAACAACAGTGATCTCAGTGCATCTTGAACTTTAACATATGGCCTGGATATGAAACAAAAATAACAATTTCTTCTTATTCTCAAAGTCTGAAGTCATAAAGCATTGCATGTTTTCATTGGCAGGATTCAAAGTAGTTGCTCAGAGCGGCATCATTAAAAAGTCTGTGCCGTAATCCTTTACCTCCGCTTTACGCCGACAGCGCGGCAGAAAATCAAAAATCAAAGACTGTCAAAGTGCTACGTCCTCTCTCTAGGAAGCGGAGTCCGACTGAAACGTGATGTACCCTGAAGACGAGGCGGACGGCGTGCTTACAAAACTGTTCGAGCTGCCTTTACTCTCCGCTTTCTTTAAGTTCTTGTGCTCCGAGTTCGCCGCTATCGCCGCCGCTGCGCATCCAGCCCGTGCGTTGCTGCCAGTCCTGGGTCGTCTGCCGCCGCCGCTGCCACCGGGAGAGGAGTGGCGCGCTCTGCCAGGTGACGTTCTCTCTCCTCTCGCCTCCTGCTCCTCCCCTTTCACACTTCTCCTCGCCGCGGGTTTTGGGGAGCACTCCGGGGAGCTACCGCGGCTGCCGGTCCGTTTGTGGTGGTCCCGCCTCAGCGCTTGCGGCTCGCGCTCGAAGTCCGTGAGGGGGAAGTGCGGCAGGACGGCGTGGTGGTCGTACACGTTGGGGATGTAGAGAACGGCGGAGGCTCGGCGGGGGCTCTTCCTCGGGCTCGGAATGGGCGTCTCGTCGATGAAGTTGATGACCTCGTCGCGGCTAAAGCAGCGCAGCTCGTCCCCGTAGTACTCGCCGCTGTACAGGACGCGGGGCAGGTGCCGGAGCGACGCGTCCTCAGAGCGCCGGCGTTTGCGGTGCGGGTGCTGGCTCTCCTCGTGGTAGGTCGCCAGGCTGTTCCTGCGCCTCTCGTGCCGGTGTGGCAAGGTGCAGCTGTAGTGCGCACTCACTATCATGTCCTCGGTAGAGCCCCAGCGCTGCAGGTAGGAGGGGATCCGGTCCATGGTCCACATGTCGGTCTCGTCGTGGGAGTATCTTCTTGTAGGCGGCACCTGGAGGCGACACGCACTTATTTAGAGTAAAGTCAGGACATGAGCGATTTCATGACAAATAACATTAAGGATTTAAAGCTGGGCTACGTTTTCGCTGTCACGTGTTTTCAGATCAGCTTTTTCAGACACAAAAGTGAAAAAGAGGAACACTCGCTAAGCCAATCTGCTCTCAGCCCAAAGTGCTACATAGTGACCCGCAAGGCTCTTCCTGTTTGATTCTCAGATCTGTTTTTTGAGGAATAGACAACTTTGTAAAGTCCTCAGATTCGACTGCTGTTGTGATTAAGAGCTATACAAAATAAAATGAATTGAATCTCTAATACATATGCAAAATGTATATTACATTTTTACAAACACACTTTTTAACTGTGTGATTCTCTGATCTGTGTTGGCGAATCGACAACTTTGTAAAGTCCTCGGCGATAACTACAATAGGGCTCTACAAAAATAATCTATTTTAGTTGAATTCAAATCAAATGAACACAGCATTTTGTTGTCTGATATTTACCAATTTTGACTTATACAAGCCTCTCTCTGTTGTAACAATGTGTGTAATCTATGAGAAAAATTAAAGTACCCCAGCTTTAATAATGCGGTGAACAAGCACAGATCATGTAATATCTAGAGCTCAGGATAAATCAGCCAAATACATGTTTTGCTTCTTCAATGGGAGGATAGGAGCCTTATCTGCAGTAGGTATTACAAACACACTGTGCCTGTTTCTCACAGGAGTCCATTAGAAAATAACCATGTCTGAAAATGAGGTTTTGAGGAGGTTATCTGAAGGATTTATGAAAGGAGAGGTCAGCTTATTGGAAATGTCGCAGGTTCAGGAGTGAAATCGGTTGTTTTGGTCTCAGTATTAAAGTTAGTGTAGGATTTTACAGGACTGACTCTTCATGCACTTCTGATACACGTTCGTCGTCACACTGGCCTCTCTTCGCTCATTGAACTTGGCGACTGCTTATTGTCTATTTGCTTCTTACTTATCGATATTCTAGACAGGGGCGTCCAAACTTATCCAAATATATTATGTGGTAATTATTTATTTTATCTGTTTTGGCTCCAATGCAGTTTAGCCCTGTCTGTCTGTGTCTACAGTATCTCTGTCTCTCTCTCTATCTATCTATCTATCTATCTATCTATCTATCTATCTATCTATCTATCTATCTATCTATCTATCTATCTATCTATCTATCTATCTATCTATCTATCTATCTATCTATCTATCTATTAGAGCTGCAAGATGTACCACAGCCAAATCAAAAAAAATTTAGTGGTCACAATTTGTAAATCATGTATCAGAGTCCTTTGTGAACAAAAAAAATAGAAAATTACATTAAGCCTACTTTTAAACCTACTTTTATATGCATACATTTCTTTTTACCTATTTTACATACATACAACAAGACAGCATGTTTGTTCCATGAGAAAACCTGCTAAAAATGCACAATGCTTTTATTAAGTCAAATAGGTAATTTATATTATATTCTAGTCCCAAAGCAAAAAAAAAAAAGAAAACAAAATTAAAATGGCTTTAATTGTCTTAAATGTATCTCTATTTGTGTACATTTTCATAAAACTATCAGCCAAAGGGACAACCATTTTTTTATGTTTTTTTGTGTGTATATTACAGTGTATATTAATCAACATCCCTGCATACAAAAAATCTGACTTGGAATGAGAACAATTGGTTCTACCCTTGAACAATTGTTGCTTTTCCCAAACCTAGTAAGTAGTAAGTAAGTGAACTTTAATTATATAGCACATTTCACAAAATATATATATTTTTCTTTTCTATTTGACATCTTTAAGTAATGCCTGTTGTTGTGGTGTAAGCCTTAATTTTAACACAGTAAATTTAATCACATTGGCAATGTTTGTGACTACTACTTTATCTATCTTGTTTATAAATACTATTTTTTCACGAAGCAGAAATTAACACGCTATCTGCTTGGTCTACGTTTTTTATTCCATTGATGAAGAAAGTTTGGACGCCCCTGGTTTAAAGAATTAGGGACACTACTGCAAAAGTTCCTTATAATAAAAGCAACATGCAGTTCTATCTTGGCAGAAACAGCCTAAAGCGAGTAAAAGCCGTCCCTCAGATATCTCACTGGGACTGTAGAGGACTCAAATAACTCCTACTGGTCAATACTCACTTTCCATTCTGCTCTGACAACTAGGCAGGAGAGAGAGGATTTGTAAAGGTCAGGTCAAGAGCCACAAGACTGACATCAGCCTGCCCCCCTCTGGCAGCTTTTAGTAAGTGCGGGAGAAATAACATCAGAGACCATACAGTAGCATTTAGTGTCACAGACTAGACTCACAGCAGAGGGCAGCACGAGCATTCACGGTGGGTCAGAGGCAGGACAGCGGAGAGAGGATGGACACACACAGGACACAAGCACGTGAAGCTGGACTGGGACAGGGTCAGACCAGTTGAGAAGTGCCTGTAGGAGTAGCACTTACCAAATGGACGCGCTGTGTGCAATGACAACAAGGGTGAGGCGGGCCTGAACCCTTCCATAGAGATGACATGAAACACACTGTTTTACCGGTTGTACAGTATTTTGACATTCACATTGCATTCAGACTGCAGCTGGTCTAACGGACACAGACACGACTGGGGGATGTGGGACAGATGTGGTGATAGCTACTGTATGCATCTCTGGTTTAGGGCTCAGAGAATGTGGCCATGATCCAGCACTAAACCACACCGGACTCATGAAAGTATATGCATAGAGTCACTTAGAGCACAAAAAGTCGCTCGCTTCAAGTAAGAACAAACTGTTTAAAATGTGCCTGTTTTATTTGAAGCAACATTTACAGTTCAGTCATGAATGAAAAAAATAAAGCCCTGATAATAGAAACTGAAAACTGATGCCAAATTCTAATTTATTCTTGTGTTAATTAGAAAAATATCTAAAATTTCAAGTAAAAATGTGTCTCTTTTTTGTTTGTTTTTGTTTTGTATGAAACAAGAACAAAAGCATTTTTTTTTTGTCTGTTTCCGCCAAGGGATGTCTGCAGGCAGGTGGATTAATGAAAGGGATTACAATTGTTTTCCCTTCTTTTGGTTTGATTAAGAAAAATCTATCAGTCTGAGGATATTCTACACAGTCACTGAAGCAAATGCACCTACTTCAGGCGTCTCCAACCTTTTTCACCCAGAGAGCTACTTTCATGGGTCGATAAAGGCAGAGAGCTACTACTTTAAGCTGCCCTTGGAAAAATAAAAAGTGGTGATGTATTGGTGTGAACGAGCCTGATATTGGGAACAGTCATTATTTATCATCATATATTTGTTACGAGTGAACAAAGTAAGTGCATTTACAGTAATATATAATGAGAATGAATAACACAATCTGAAATATGAAGTATATTATTTGATTTTTTTCTCATTTCTAAATCCTTTGGCGAGCTACCTTGAAGGGGGTGGCGAGCTACAGGTTGGAGACCCCTGACCTACTTGCTACAAATAAGTGACTTCAAGAATCTAAATTTTGTGATCACTTATATATATATTTTTTGTACTTTCTTGAAAATGACTTTTTGCTGAGCCCGTATGGTGTAAGTGCTGCATCAGTTTTGTGAGAGCTCTCACTCTCCCTCACCAAGACCAGACTCTACACTTTATATAATGTCATGGGAATCTACAGCATTAGAACAAAGGGAATGCAGTTTTTTGCTGAGGACTCTGGTCTGGGTTTGTTGTTGGGAGCATTGTCGTTGTCTCGAACATGAGCATGATTTTGGTCTAATAAACTCTGTGGTCTCTATGAAGCAGTTGATGTAGTTTTTTCTTACAGCAGCACAGGGACAAGTGGTGAAACTGCAGATGGTCATATTTACCGTGAGTCGGCCAGAGAGTGTTTTCATTTTCCAAAAGAGCAAAATAAATGTGGCATTTTTGAGGGAATGTTAAAAACACAAAATATTCTACAATAATTCACTTTTATTTGTTTCATGCATTTTTACAGAACCCCTAAAGTTCCCCTAAAAATATATAAAAAATATCTTGAGATGTATTTATTTTTTATGTCTTTTTTGGGAACATTAGGGGTTCTATACATTTATCAATCTATGTTAATCCAAAATAATTTGACAAGACAAATAAATCAGGAAAATTAATTAAAAAATACCTGCAAATACTGCATTTTATCTTCCTGTTGTTCCCTCACTGGATACCCTTGGGACACCCCCCTTTCTAAGGTTGAGAACTCATACTTGGCATTGCGGTCTACTGCCACCATTTCGGGCGCCGCGTTATATTCAAAGGGTCTGTCATATATTAAGTCGGCATGAATCCCTCCGTCTTGGCTGTGTTCTGCAAAGTGCAGAGAAGCACTGGGTCAGAATTAAACAGACTCACAGGACAGACAGACAGACACACGGAGAGATAAGAGAGACACGGCAATTGGTTTTGTGATTCTCAATGAGGAAATTTAGATGTCGGGGATACTGCACTGCAAAAAGTGATGAAAAATAAGTTTAAAAAATGCTCAATTCAGCACATTTTAACTGCTTTAAATCAAGATTTGGCAAATGGGACAAGCAAAGTTATCTTGGTTTAAAAAGATGCAAGAACTGTCTCCATTGGAATGAGAAAATAAATTGGAAGTTCTTGAAAAAAGGCTAAATGGCTTTTTCCCATTTGCAAATCTTGCGTGTTGATGTCCAAGTGCTTTTTTTGTCTGTCAGTAAAAAATAAAAATAAAAAAAAAATACACCATTTCCAAATGGGTACACTTATTCCCTACATATACTTTGGGCCATCCTTAATATTTTTCTAATTTACAGAAAGCCTTTATCTCGGATCACTTTTAAGTTACAGCCTTTTGAAATGAAAATGTCAAAATTGAGCGTTTTAGGAAAAAAAACCCTCTGGCGCTTACAGGGTTAAGACAGTCAGAATGTGCTAAAATTCAGATAAAAACCTTAATTTAAGCATTTATTAGCTCATTTTTGACCACTCTTCGCAGTGTACTTCCCTGACTACAGTGGGTTGTGTTCGAGCACCAGCCGACAGCGACAAAACACCGTCTATCCTGCGTTCATGTTCGTCAAAGATCAATTGAAGATGATGAAATCGTAAATGATGAAGATGGCACGTGGCAGAAGCAGCCCCAGCCCACATGCACGTCAGCGGCTTTCAAAACACCAAACGCTTTTTAAACAAATATTTATATATATATATACATACAACTGAGATGGGTTATACAAGGCATGTCCTCTGCAAGAAAGCACAGATTATTATTGTCCACAAGGGGGCGCTGGTGTGGCTGCGTGGGGGTTTGGGTTTGGGGGACTGGTGGGCTACCGGAAGCATGATGTCGGGAGAGGGGATCGGGGTGAGGGGAGAACAGGAAGAAAGGCTCAAACAGGGCCGATCGAACCAGGATGTTGTGTGGTTGTCATGTGACACAGTGACCAGAGCCGGACCACAACATTCTGTCATCTTTGCTTGTCGTCTGTTTGGAGTTATAATGTTTAGTTTTGGGAAATATGTTCAGCTGGATGCTATGTGCGTCTGTGCTGCAAAGAAAGATAAAATATGAGGTGAAAATTGCTTGAATTGATTGGTTTTTGTCTTCATTTGAGGACATTCTGACAAGATTCGCCAATGGGACAAAGCCATTTAGTCTTAATTCAAGAGCTGTTGCTTTATTTTCTCATTCAAAGGGAGACATTTCTTAAATCTTTTTGAAACAATATAATTTTGCTCTGTCCCATTGGAATTTATTGTTTTAAGACAGTCAGAATGTCCTCAAATTAAGATACATTTTGTTTACGTATTTTCCATCATTTTTTGCAGTGTGAGAACATTTACAGAGCATAAGAATACAGAGCACGCAAATACCTAAAAAAACTGACTATATTTGCCATTTTTCCAAACCGAAATAGTTGATGTCAGCAACTTTTTCAAAATTGTGCTTATGTATTTTTCAACTATATTATATTGAACCACTCCGTCCCCTTGGCATGAGTCTGGGGCCTCTGGGATTTGAATGAATGAATAAATTATATCTATATTTGTCCCACAGTGGGGAGATTTGAGTTATTTTCGTCCAATCAGGAGGCTGCGGAGGTGAATGTGGGCGGGTCTAACCACTGTCTTCAAAAGGTTTCACCGTCTCTTCCTCAGGAGCAGATGACCGATTTGAAAAGTTACTGACGTCTCCATGTGCCCACTGAGCATGCGAAACTTTGTGATGCTTTCAAAGGCGTCTCGTAAATGAAACGTTGGAACAGTTATTGTAAATAAAATTGCCATCATAAATACAGTATAACACACTTTTGGTAATCACGTAACATCTGGGGCCTGTCTGTTCAGCTCCAGGCAGAGGGACAGAGCACTTCAACATGAGTCAGTGGTCTGTGTGCGTCTAAATACTAACATTTCTAAAATCAACAAAGTTTTCCCTCTGCTCTTACATTTTTAAAGGAAAGAGTGATGTGTGACTAGTTTTGGAACCTTTTTTCAGTTAAAGGAGCTATACCCGTTTCTGCAAGGTCTGAATGTATAGCCCCGCCCCTCGACTCGCTCACAGGCTTCTCATTTCCCCTACGCTCTCATCCCACGGAGACATCTAGTTTTATTTGCGATCTGATACATATGCTAACATTAGCATGAGCGCAACTTGAGCTGTACAACAATCACTGATGTACAAAAGCAACGCACCGCTAACAAAATATATAACTGAAAGATTACAGCTAGTTTTGCGTCCGAATGTAGTCCGACCATAGATAGTCCGAGGAGGTCCCGCAGGTCTCTCCCATAGACAAGTCTCTCCAGAGGATACGATGTAAGCTAGCTATGTTCACCCAGACTTCATTTCTTCTTTGATAATTTTTTCGCTTTAGTTCCCTCTTCTCTTCCTCACTGTTGTGTTGTTTGGGCTGTTTTTCTGTGTCTGCAGTTACAGCAAGAGGAGTTATAGCTAATTCTGCTAACATGTTACTGTGTTTAGCAGCGCTGTAGAGGCTAGAGGACGCAGCCTCGTTCTGTGATTGGAGGAGAACGACCGTCACGCTAAGTCTCTACTCAGCACTTTTATACGGCCTGAATTCATACACAAGCTGTATCAATGAGCTCAAGTTTTCAATTAAGTTACAGATTATAATACAACTTGTATGCAGTAATATGCATTATTATGAACTCATTAGAAAATAAATCGGGTATAGCTTCTTTAAACGACTAGGGCTGTATCCGAATGTCCACACTATACCCTATATAGTGCACTATATAGTCCCGAACTATATAGTGAGTGAGTGAATAGGGTATAGTGTGGACATTCGGATACAGCCAGGGTCACAAGGCGGGTTAAATGCTGAGCGAGGGAGTGAGATTGAAATCATACATTTTGACAGCTCTCGATTTTAATTAAAACAAAACAGTGGCTTTAAACTATTTTTTTTCTTCTTCTGCTATTTACAGGCTCATTTCATCCATGTCACTTCTGGTCCTGAACGTTTGCTTTTGTTTCCGGTACCAGGCCATCAATGAGCATCAATAACACATTTATTATTATCATATACATTAAAATAATAATAATTGTAATTTCAGAAAACTGTTGCTACACTGGTTTGATCACCAGTCACCTTACATTGTGTGCACCATGTGCACTTGTATATTGTAAATAGTAACTGTAACTCTATTTTAAATTTAAATTTATTCTTTAGAAGTGTTTTTTATTCTTATTTTTATTATCTCTTTTTGACTGTTGCACTGAGCCAAAGCAATTTCCAAGTCTGTGACCTCCCGTTACTTACGTTGGCAATAAAAATGATTCTGATTCTGATTCTGATTGATATTGTTACACATACACTTTTCTATATTTCCATTTTTTGACTTTCTGAAATGACTATTTTATTCTATCAGAACAAATTCTTCTCCCATTATTGCGGCTAAAACAAATAACTGATAATTTGTCTGGTTTAACGTCAAAAAGTTAGACAAAAAAAAGATGTATTTTTGTGCAGTGTTCAAAAACGTCTACTTTTAGCTCTGATGTAATAAAGGGAAAGAGAGAGAAATAAATACAAATGCAATAACGTTTATTACTCAAAGCAAAAAGCGAACTAAAAACAAAGTGAGCATTCTTTGTGACTCGAGGGAAATATGACCATCGCCAGGACGTCAGAGTGCTTTCAGCCTCAGTGCCAGTCGTAAATGGAGAATGCATTTGTGTCTCGGCTTCAGTTTAAGACCAATGGAGTAGAACAAAAAAGTGCTCTGAGCGTCATCTTTTCATTTTGGACACACATTTATCGCAGCCACAGCCGTTTAGAGGGGCAGAGTGCACACACAAACACACAAACACACACATACATACACATACATAAATAGGTACACACAGAGACAAAGACAAACACACCTACACACAATACAAACATGCATATCCAGACACAAAAACACAGATACACAGACACACACACACACAAATACACATGCACGCACACAAACACACTTATGCACACACACAAAGAGTCACATACAACACAAACATGCATATCCACACACACACACATTGGAGCCCACACGTATACATATGTATACACGTAGATACACACACAAACACACACACACACACACACACACACACACGCACACACGCACACACAGAGCCTGTCCACCCTGGCTGCAGACGGTCACATGAATACAGGTGAATCAGAAAAATAGAATATTGTTTAAAAGTCCATTTATTTCTGTAATTCAACCTAAAACTAACACATGATAAAGATTCATTTCCTGCAGAGCGACAAATACCAAGTCTCTGTTTGTCATAATGTGTATAATTATGGCTTACAGTCCATCTTCAAAATGTTAAGATTTCCAGAAATTGTTATTTATTTTTTTTAATTTTTTTACAGCTGTGAGTCGGTCATCAACATTAGAACAAAAAAAGGCCTGATACGTGTCACTGTGTGTAAGGAGTGTGTCATGTGTTACTGTCGTGTGTGTAAGTTGAGTCACAAAAGTAAATGGACTCACCATACTCTAATTTCCTAAGATTCAGCTGTGCACACACAACGATCGATATGATGCAGACACAGTGGAGAGAATGATGAGTCGCTGTTTCTGAACTACTGTGGACACCTATGGGCCGCACAGTGACAGTGCAAGATCTATGACGACTGAGTAACTCTCTGGGACCATATTTCTGAAAGATATGACACGATTTAGTTTGAAAAAAAGAGGATTTCACCCCCTTTTATTTATTTGGTTTATTGACTTTTATTTGACCGGGAAAGTTCCGCTGAGATTTCAATTCAATATATTCTTGTATATCCCTAAAGCCTAGTGTACATCGACAGAGTAACTGGAGATGATGGAGATGATCAGTTGAAATCGGTCGATGTGCGCGCTCTTACAACTGGAGATAAACAGTCGATCTCCGGATTCAGTCAGTTGCCCGTGTTCTACTTTTCGGCAACTAGTTGTACTCAGATTGTATTGCGTGTATTGCGAGCCCGCAACAGTTTATGTCAGAAAACACACTGTAGTTGAGGCCAGTTGCTGTCGATGTACGCGCTGTTATTCCTGAGACTGGCCTGCTACGAGGAGGTGCCTGTTTTTGCCAGATTGTCGATGTGTGCGGGGCAACAACTCATATGCGACGGATGTAATCAGTTGCCAGTCCGATGTATGCTAGGCATTAATCACAACAATAGTTATCTGAGAGGACTTAACAAAACTGCTGAATATTCCAACACAGATCAGAAAATCAAACAGTTCAAACACAAGAAATGCAATGATAAAAACACATAGAGACATAAGTCCATTAGGGGCAGATGACCGATGTCCATACATGTTGATAAATGTCCATAATGTTCGATTTCTATTCTTCAGGGGAATCTATTTTTCAGGGGAGTCTTGGTCCCAGAGAGAGAGGAACTATGATACATGTTTTCTGTGGTCGGGTAAAACTGGAACACTTGGAATCTCCTGCAGGGGGGATGCAGGAGACAGTGATAATTCAGCACACTCGACATTCACCAACATTTATGGACATTGGTCGTCTGCCCCTTATGGACCAATGACTCTATGTGTTTTTATGTCATTGCATTTATTGTAATTCTCTGACCTGTGCTGGCAAATTCAATGGTTTTGGAAATTCCTCCAAGATCACTAAAGGTAAATGCGCACATTATTTATCCCTGTAGGATATTTCAGCCTCTGCATTTGACCCATCCTGATGCCAGTATAGGCTTACGTCAGGAGCAGTGGTTGCCGTAGTAACAGCGCCCGGGAACCCATCTCCAGATGTTGAGGCTCAGCTTGGTCAGGACTACCGCAGCTGGAGGATTAAACTATCGCACATGTGTTTAGTGGTAGGGGAAACTGGAGCACCAGAGGAAACATACACAGGCACGGGGAGAACATGCAAACTCCACCAGAAATACCCTGCTCCGACCGGGATTCATGCTATACAAGAAAAATTTGAATTGAATGTTGTAAATGTCACTTATAACTGCTTAGTGCTCATATTATTTGTCAGAAATGGTCGCACCACGCTTACCGCTATCAAAAATATTGTTGATTTGAGTTATTTTGCCAACAATGTAAGTGGTGTTTTTGGATCCCTCTACTGGTCATTTATTGTATTGCAGAGAAGGGAGAAAGAAAATTCACGTGATACACCCTCGTGCCCAAACACACTATGTTCATTTAACATAAAGGCTTCTCGTCTCGCCGCACAACACCCATCTTCATTCCTCTCAGTGGAATATTGAACGTTATGATCTAAATGGCGCAATATCAGTCTGTATGACGCGCACATAACTCAACGTGAAACACTGCAGAGCGCTGACCCCTTTCTCTCCGGTCTACAGCGGTTTTCCCATTATGCAGACTCCCTCGGCCACGAAAACACCGTCCTGCTTCATAAATCAGACTGTCACTGTGATTCCTATGGTCCAAGTATGTAACGGTAACAGCAAATCTCTGCAATCATCATTCTATATACAGTAGTGCTGGAGAATTTACACAGCCAGAAACGTCAAAAGTTTGGTCATGTTTCAGAAAGTCATCGAAAAACTCTTCGTCTAACTCTTGATCGGAATCCTGCCTGCCGCTGTGTATTTCCCGCTATTTTTCCCCACTGGTTTTTTGTAGTCGTTCTTTGCCAATGCAGGAGGGTTAGAGTTCAGTGGTGATGATCTGGGCCTTTTTTTTTTTTTTTTTACATTTGTGGACATTTGTCATCCAGGCCTTATAGTGTTTGCTATTATTGCATTTCCTTTGTTCGTGCTGTTTGATTCTCTGATCTGCTCTGGGTGAATCAACAGCTTTCACCAATAGCTTCTTCAAAAACGTAAATTAGAGGTTCATATGAAAGTAAATGGAATTGAATTAAATTGATCATTTCTATAAAAGTGGCCAAAAGAAAGACATTTCTGGCTGGGTGTGAAAACCTCTAATCTCTGCTATTCCTACAGAAATGCATGGACTTTTGTAACTATTTTTTATAATATGAAATGACTGAATATTAATGTATTTTTGATGATTATTGTTTTTTTTTGCATGGATTGGACTTTGAATCCCCTTGTACACAAATGGCAGTAGAAGGATAAATGTTGATTGGTTGATTAATATCTATATATAAACTGTACATTTCTCCACAGTTTATTTTATCTTGTATGTTCGTTAAAGGCAGCACCACACAGCACGGCGGACAGAGAGAGAGGGGGGGCAGAGGCAGGCGCATGGGACGGGAGGGGGAGGAGGGGGAGGATGGAGGGTGAGTTTGGGGGGTTCGTACCTTCGTCCACGTCGTCGTTGGACATGATGGCCACGCACTTGTCCCACACCATGCGCAGGTCGGCACGGTAACGGTCACAGGCCCAGAGGAACATGGGCAGCAGGATGGACTGGACGATGGAGCACCAGAGCACGCACAGCACCATCCAGTTGTACGAGCGGTCGAACTTCAGGCTGGTGAAGCTGACCACCTGCGGGGGCGGGGCGAGAGAGAGGCGTTTAATACAATAAATTCACAAATAAATAATACATGAATCAAAATGAATAAATAGAGTACAGTTTCACATATATTTATCTGTGTTTTAAATATTATCCTATTCTTACGTTATTGTACTGGATAGATGCTAAACTGCATTCTGTCGCATTGTTCTGACTTTGTGATGACAATAAAGCTGAATCTTATCTAATTAGACAGATAATGAATAAATACATTAACAAATAATACCTTGATAATTATGAATGCATGTATGAATAATTATAAACATATTATCATAAATACAAAAATACATACACACATGAATAAGAATTAATAATAATAAACATCGAATAAATTAAAACAACTTCAGACCCAAAAATAGACTCCTGAAAGGTTCATGGGGCGGTGAGGTAACAAAACGCTTTTTTTGCAGTGTTGACAGTAAAACGGTAGCATGATGGCTATGCTGCTGTTTAGGCATCTCAAACGGCTCCATTCCACATTGTCACAGTAGGGGGCGACACACAAATCAGATAGCACTCATAACTGAAGAACAACAGGGGTGTCCAAACTGTTGGGGGGACACATTGACACACTGTGGGTTATGATGAAGATAATGGTTGTTACTTAAACAAATTACAAAAAGAGCAAAAACAGAAGAATATTAGATTTCAGACTTGTGCTTAGGCTTAGAACCTCAGAGCAATGTCAATACAGTCCAGAAAACCTGGAGAAGGTCTTGTTAAACATTGTCTGTTTTAAAATACTTGTAAACACATTTTATTCTTCAATAAAACCAGTTACATGTAAAGTAAAAAAAAAGAATATGCATCAGTGAGGCAAAACAACACCTTTTCCACGTTACATCTGCTGTGCCTGGACTCTCCACAGCCCAGATTTGTGTACACTGCTTAAGTGCATTTGTTGGAGATATTGGCCAACAAACGCCGGCCTTCTTTCTTCCCCAAAGTAAGCTCTCCTCATGAATTTAAAGAGCTCATTACATAAGGTCATAGAGAGCGCTGCCGGCTGTTTCCTGAACGTGTCTGCAGCTCTTTGGTTCCAGCCCCGTCGTGTACACTTCATCAGCTGACGTTACAACAACGATAGACAAAAGCCAGCGCCACGATGTGTTCCGAGTCTTTGTCAGATTTCTATAACCCACAAATCTTTCATTAGAGTTGAATCATTCACTCTATTCTTTTGAAACGATTCCAGCAGCGACTTAAAAGACACGTGAGGTCATGGGAGCTGAGTCAGTGTTTTAGTCATCGCACCAGAAGGACTTTCATAACCAAAGGGGACACAGGAGGAAGTACGACTGGCTTTGATTCACGTTTCTCATGTGGCCTGTGACCCCCGACTGTGGCCCCCAATGTTTGGGCCTGTAAGTGTGTGTCTGTGTGTGTGTGTGTGTGTGTGTGTGTGTGTGTGTGTGTGTGTGTGTGTGTGTGTGTGTGTGTTCTATGAGAAAGAGGGAACTGTGGAGTATCTTGTTTGTTGTTTTGTCTTCTTGTGAAATTGTATTTTGAAACCACACACTAATCCACATATAGGCAAGGCAAGTTTATTTATATAGCACAATTCAAACACAAGGCAATTCAAAGTGCTGAACAAAATAAGAAAGCATTAAAATCATAAATAATAGCAGAACATTAAAAAAGAAAGATAAAAATATAAAATCCCTCAGTTGTTATATTTTATATTATATTGTTTTGCTGCAGCTCAGTAACTCATCAAACACATTGAAAAGTCTTAAATATTTCGTATTCACTTTTATTTGACATTCACTATTTGTTGCTATCATATTGGTGGAGGCAGATCCGGTATTCACCACTAGAGGGCGTCCTCATGTTTTGCCTTGAATGAAAAATACAGATATATATTGTTCGGCTAATATTACAAATACAGATATTGGATTTATTCTAAACACTCCCCAATTATACAAAATATGGTTTTGTTCAATTTCACTTTTAGAGGACTCCCTGGGAATCTGAAGTACCTACATGTCACCCATGTATGGCTACTCCACCTCTGCTGCTCTGACCCGTCCTGCTCCACCCAGAGGCTTCTCCACCTCTGCTGCTGTGACCTGAGGGGCTGTTGCTGATTACTACTATTTTTTACTTTTTATAATGATCAATTTTATTTTTAATTTTTGCTGCTACTGGACACCCAAATTTCTCCTACGGGGATCAATAAAGTATCTATCTATCTATCTATCTATCTATCTATCTATTAGAAATAGTAAAGTCTTACAATGACAGTATTCTCATCATGTCAATCCGCTATATTCTTGAGATGCAATAAATTACACCACAGCATTTTGGGGAAAGGGTTTTTTATCCACTTGAAAATACATCTAATAATGTACACATGCAAGACAGATAAGACCAACAGACAAAACTGAAATGATCGTCTTTGGTCCAGAGAAACAAAGAGAGAGCATTATTTGTCACCTCCTGTCTCGCTCCCTAAAACCTTCAAATCAGGTCAGAAATCTAGGGATAATAATGGATTCAGACTTAATTTTTTATAGCCAGGTGAAATCAGTAACATCAGCAGCTTTTCACCATCTGAAAAACATTGCCAGGACCAAAAATACAGTGTCTAAAGCAGCTTTGAGATTCTTATCCTATATTTGTCTCCAGTAGTTTAGACTATTGTAACAAACAGCCTGCTCAAAGGCAGCCTGAGTCCAGACTAGAACCAGGAAGTGCCGTCACATTAGTCCAGTTCTCAGGTCTCTGCACTGGCTTCATGTGGCTCAGAGAATAGACTTTAAAGCAAACCTGTTTCTCCATCTGTAGTGCCATGTGAACCAACTCGGCATCTGAGGAGCACAGGGACTGGCCTAAATTAATTAAATCTGATTGTTTATGCCTTGTATGATCTGAATGTTTCTTTTTCTAGTTTCGTAAGCCTTTCCCCTCCTCGTCTGCTCCTTTTCCTCTGCCCACCATTCATTAAAACAGAGTGCTACAATCTGATGTAGTGTATTTTAATCATTTGCAACCATTCCAACCATTTTGCAACGCTTCAAAAACATCCAGCCAGCTCCCCACTGAGAGAAGTTACTGTTACTCCACTTTACTGTATTAACTAAAACACTGTACATTAGCTGCTCCTAACAAAACGTCTGCCATCGAAAAGATCGCAATTAAAAAGTTCCACTCGGATGGAGCGTTTTACCGATGCTCCTTCCTGCTGATAATGGAGCCGATGTAAGGCTGAGAGAGTGCAGTGGCTCTGGCAAGGCTCTCCGCTGGCCCCCATAGAAATCCAATGAAGCTACTTGTTCAAAAATGGATGAGGAGCTGGGGGCCAAATCTGCATAGTAAATGGCGACAGTTAGAAAATGAGATGGTGCTTCCGCTCGGGCATAATGCACTGGAAGGATAGGTTTCCCCTGGAAGCTCAGAACAGCTCTTTGTGGAGTCTGGGGCCGAGCAAACACGATACTGCTGCTGTTTGGACTGAGAGACGGAGAGAGAAAGAGAAAGGCCCCCAGACGGAGAGAGAGAGGGCATCAGAGAGAGAGAGAGAGAGAGAGAGAGAGAGAGAGGTCATCAGACAGAGAGAGAGAGAGAGGCCATCAGACCGAGAGAGAGAGGCTACAATACACAGAGAGAGAGAGAGACAGAGAGAGAGAGAGAGAGAGAGAGGCCATCAGACAGAGAGAGAGAGAGAGAGAGAGAGAGAGAGAGAGGCCATCAGACCGAGAGAGAGAGAGAGGCTACAATACACAGAGACGGAGAGAGACAGAGAGAGAGAGAGAGAGAGAGAGAGAGAGGCCATCAGACCGAGAGAGAGAGAGGGAGGCCATCAGACCGAGAGAGGGGCTACAATACACAGAGAGAGAGGCTACAATACACAGAGAGAGAGAGAGACAGAGAGAGAGAGACAGAGAGAGAGAGAGAGGCTACAATACACAGAGACGGAGAGAGACAGAGAGAGAGAGAGGCCATCAGACAGAGAGAGAGAGAGAGAGAGGCCATCAGACCGAGAGAGAGAGAGAGGCCATCAGACCGAGAGAGAGAGAGAGAGAGGCTACAATACACAGAGACGGAGAGAGAAGAGAGAGAGAGAGAGAGAGAGAGAGAGAGAGAGAGAGAGAGAGAGAGACCAACAGACAAATAAAGAGACCCAGAGAGAGAGAGAGAGGCCATCAGACAGAGAAAGAGACCCCGAGAGAGAGCGAGACAGAGAGAGAGAGAGAGGTCATCAGACAGAGAAAGAGACCCCGAGAGAGAGCGAGACAGAGAGAGAGAGAGAGGCCATCATACAGAGAAAGAGACCCCGAGAGAGAGCGAGACAGAGAGAGAGAGAGAGGTCATCAGACAGAGAGAGAGAGAGAGGCCATCAGACCGAGAGAGAGGGGCTACAATACACAGAGAGAGAGGCTACAATACACAGAGAGAGAGAGAGACAGAGAGAGAGAGAGAGAGAGAGGCCATCAGACAGAGAAAGAGGCCCCAAGAGAGAGAGAGAGAGAGTCCAGCTGACAGAGAGAGAGAGAGAGGCCACAAGACAGAGAGAGATAGGCCATTAGAGAGAGAGAGAGGCCCCCAGACGAGCCCATTAGGATCTGCAGGGAACACAGCCACCATCGCTCACTCAGAGAAAATCATGTTTTATTTAAAGATTTGATTGATATCACAAAACGTACTGGATTTCAATAAAAGCTGGGATACAGTAAAGCTGGGGCACTGTAAAGCTGGGGCACAGTAAAGCTGGGGCACAGTAAAGCTGGGGCACAGTAAAGCTGGGGCACATAGATAAATATTCCTTCTATTGATTAAACAAAAAGAATATTCTCTGTAGTGTCCTCTGTTTGTCTGTTTTTATCTAGATCACCGTTAGCTACGGAAATATACAGTGGCTATTCTCCCTGGGGTCTATGTGCGCTTTCATTTTAAATGTTTTTTTATTCATGGTATTGTTGAGTAATTTTAGATTTTTTTTAGGGACTCTGATTTCACTGTTTTTATGGTCTTAGAGCGAGGAAAATTCTATTCAATTTATTTGTGTATGACAGCAATCGTCTCGGAAGACCTTACAAAGTTGTCGACTCCTCAACAACAGATCAGAGAATCAAACAGTTCGAACACAGGAAATGTATTAATAACAAACACATAGAGCCATTGGTTCATGAGGGATAAACATTGTCCATAAATGTTAATAAATGTCCCGGATGATCAAATCAAAGAAAAAAGGGAACTTTGTAATGCTTTTTTTTTTACTCAATAATTGCCTGTAAAGCACTTTGGAAGCTGTCTTTCTTATAAAATGTGCCATATGAATAAAGCGGATTGGCCTGTGAGTCAATATATGACGCTTTAATAATAATAATAATAAATTGTACTTATAAGCGTTATTCGGACACTCAAAGACACAGAACAAATCCAAAACAATATCTCTCTTTGGGCTGAGAGCTGATTGGCTGAGCAGAGGGGCCTAGTTGTAAACAAGATTATTGAGAGATGAAAAAGCCAGAAAACAATTCCGGGAGATCAATCTAAATGGTTTTACATATATAGATCTATATTAAAATTTCAATATTGATAATTTGATATTCATATTTTGTTCATAATTTTCCAGTTGTATTGTTTTTCCTGCTGGACTCTGATGCGCAGAGAGCTGGCCTAGTTGCTCGCCCCCCGCGCAGACATCGGAGCTGTCATGTAAATAATGCACGGTGTGGTACGGTGTGGTACGGTTACAGACGCAGTGGGCCACACACTCCTCGGCCCGTTCTCTTCACCTCCATTTTTAATCCTGACCTCGTCGTAACCGCGTCCACTGCTCAATTAACCCTCATCACGGCCTCACGTACCGCAGCTGCGCACGCGTCCTTCTGCGCGCCGCTACATCTCGTCCGATTATTTAAACATGAGAGGAGTGGGCTGTGCGTGACTGCGAGTGTGTGTGTGTGCTTCAGTGTGTGTGTGTGTTTCAGTGTGTGTGTGTGTTTCAGTGTGTGTGTGTTTCAGTGTGTGTGTGTGTGTGTGTGTGTGTGTTTCAGTGTGTGTGTTTCAGTGTGTGTGTGTTTCAGTGTGTGTGTGTTTCAGTGTGTGTCCTTGGCAAGACACTTCACTCACATTGCCTAGAATGAGTCTGGTGTGTGTGTGTGTGAATGGTTGGTGGTGGTCGGAGGGGCCGATGGCGTATACTCCTTGCCACGCTTCTGTCAGTGTGCCCCAGGGCAGCTGTGGCTACAGTAGTAGTTTATCACCACCGTGTTTGGAGTGAAAGAATAATCACATGTAAAGTGTCTATGAGTGTCCATAAAAGCGCTGTATAAAACTGATGCACTGTTAAGGTTACATTTATTTCCTGTTTTATTTTGTAGTTTGTTTACCGCTGGGTCTTCTTTTCTATTTTAGTTACTTCAAATTCTTTATTATAAAGTGGAATCCAGATCACAGTAGCAACAAACTTGCAGTCTTAATGCATGCTCTTCAAAACGTTTTTCCAGTTACTGTTAAGTTTATTCACAAAGCTAGTAGTTTTGCTAGCTAATAAGATATGATTTTGGTTTTTGTTTTGTTTATTGAAACAAAAGTATAATCCATACAATTTGGCATTAACCATCCTGAAATTACAAAAGTGCAAAGTTTAAGGCACACACGCAAACACGTCCTTGACCTCCTGTCCCGTCATTGTCATTCCTTGTCTGTTTTAGTTCCTGTCTTCAGTCCCTCTTTGGTTTCTTTTTGTGTTTATGCTGGATTTTAATTTGTATCTAATCTTATTAAATCCATTATTTTTACAGATGGCCTTTTGGGGTTTTTTTTCTTTCTTTATTTTGAACCATGATACTTGCTCACAGATTCATATTCACACTACTTTATCTATTCCACCAGGTGCAATTTGTTTGAGCAGCACAGGGCATACAAAACATAAAAAAACCTATAAAAACACGGGAAATGTCAGACAATAACGTACAAATTTAACAGAGTGTAACCCTTTAGTGATTTGCTGGATCACTTTTTGATATCTACCAGATTGGGGCATCTCACTTGGTTTCAGGTACTTTTACCATCAAACTGCATTTCAACCATTTTTTAGAGGCCTATAACTAAAAGACTAGAGGGTTTAGGGTTATTAGTGCTGCTTCATCTTAGAAAATCCCCCAAAATGTTTTTTCATTGCATTCTTCAAGGAGTGAACATTAAAGGGTTGAGACTTTTTTATGTCAAAAGGCGGTTCAATCCTGCGGGCCCTGTGTTCTTGGACCCGTGATGAAATGGTGTGTCTACCTCGAGAAATGTTGACAAGCTTTTTAGAGCAGTGTCAGCTCATGTGAAGCTAAGCAGAGGGGGCCGAATTAGTACTGTGATGGGAGACCTCTGGGAAAACCGGGTGTAATGTGCCTTAAGCAAGTCACTTCACCCACATTGCCTGGTATGAGTTTGGTGAATGGGTGGTGGTGGTGGGAGGGGCCGATGGCACATACGGGTTGCCTTGCTTCTGTTAGTGTGCCCCAGGGCAGCTGTGGTTATAGTATTAGCTCATCACCTCTGTGTATGGGTCTGGATAAGGGACTGAATGAATAATGACATGTGCCACGTTTTTTTGTGTCCAGAAAACCACGATATGAAACCAATACATTATTGGTCGCATTATTAACCACAGGGAAGGCAGAAACATGTGAAAACAATAGGATCAAAACAAACCTCCAACTTCCATCATCTAAAGTCTCAGCGCGGTGTTCCCAGGATCCCAAGGAATCACATAATAATGGACTATCGAGTTTATCATCCACGTGGAGCAATACATACATAAGCACAGCCAGTGCCTTCCCTGGCTCTTCTGAACACTGTCATGGTGTTTTCACCTATTTTGAGCACTAATGTTCTTGTCTGGTAGAATGTGTTAGCCTTTTGCAAACCCTTCAGAGGAAAAAAAAAATTTAACTAGGTTAACCACATTTCCACTGATACAAAAACAGGGGACTCAACACTGAAGTGCAAAGATTTCATCCATCCATCCATCCATCCATCCATCCATTTTCTACCCTTTAATCCATTTCTGGGTCAGGGGGGTGGCAGTCAGAGATGCCACCCAAGTCTCATAGCACCAGCCCCTCACTGACCCTCTGCAGGTGGTGAGTCCACAGGAGGACGGCTGCTCTCTGAGTGTGAGCATAGCCTTGATCTTTCAGTGGGGGCTTTTGGGCAAAGTGGGGTTAAGTGTCTTGCCCAAGGACACAACGACAGCTGCCATCAGTGGGAGTCGATGGAGAAGGTGCAGAGGTGGGAATTGAACCCACAACCTTCTGGCCTTAAGGCCAATGCTCTACCAACTGAGCTACTGTCGCAAAGATTTCAGATATACTAAATATATCATCATTAGATAAACATTTGCACTGCTATAGTCACTTTTAATTTAATTTTTCTATAATATATCTTGTATAAAAGAGACAATATTTGAACCTTTTTTAACATGTTTGAACACTTCTATGCCAAATGTGACATGTAAATTTCTCCATTGTGAGAACAATAAAGTTTATTTCATCTTATGTTATCTTATCTTGTAATGAGCCACGGGTGTCATACTTTCTCATCCGATATCAGACAGAAACAGCAGGTCTTCTTTAAAGTGTAAAGTCAGAGCTCAGCTCAAGAGCAAAGCCGTGCTTCCAAAACACTTGAACACTTGAAGAGTAAATGTGCTCAGAGAGATTGATTGACAGTCACAGGAGCCATCAGCAGAGGCAGCCATGTTTGCACCTGTCTGCCTCAGGGGCGGTTATGGCTATAGGTCATACGATAAGATAAGATAAGAAAATCATCATACCTTACTGAGTCGTGATGAAGGATGTAAGGGGCTGGTTTTGAAAAGATTTTTTTATATGTAATACATTCCCTATAAAAAATGCTAATGCTAATCTGGAACTCACTCCCACAACCCATCAGAAACTGCAACTATTGTCCATGTTTGTAAGCTTCCTTAGCCCGGTGTTTTAAACTAAAAACATGAGGATCATGTAGAGCAAGGGTGTCAAACTGGTTCCAGTAAGAGCCGACGTGGCTGCAGGTTTTTATTCCAAACAAGCAGGAGCCCACTAGACTCCACCCATTCCCTGAAGTGAGTCCAGCTTTAACCTGAAGCCCTGAGCAAATGGTCTTGGATCCAATTTAAAGAATCTGGTCTACTGCACATTCTCCATATCTGTGCAACGGTTTTATACGTTTCTACCTTAAATGTTTCATCCAGTAATTCACCAAACTTAAGGTAAACCTAGTCTGTGAGATGCAGATGTGTTTAAACGTCTTTACACACTTTTGTGCGTCTGTTGTGGATCCAGCAGCAGCTTGAAGGCTGTTTGTGTGAAAGTGAATAGAGGAACAGTGTGGAAAATTGATAAAAAGAGAGATTGTCGTCGCGGTAACGGAACAATGAATAACTGTGGCAACATATTAACCAGCTGATGTTTTAAACTGACAAAAACAAACACAAAATACAGTTGTGCTTGAAGGTTTACACACACGGCCAGAGCTGTCACTGACCATATTTTGGAAATCGTTAGTGATTGTGTGAAGCGTTCTATTGTGGGTGAATTGACAACAGCGCAAAGTCCTTCCAGACGATGGCTATTGTGATTTGGTACACAAAAATGTACTTTAATTGAATTTAGGAGCTGGAGGCTTTTTGCCAAGTAGAATGAGCAGCTTTACCATCAGAGAGGATGTAGAACCAACTACCACAGGAGACTCAAGCTGTCATAGATGTATAGTGGAAACCCACCCTATTGTGTTAGGGGTGGAGACTTCTGATCAGTGTCAGAAGAGTTGGCATTATCATTGGGAAATTAAAATAATGATATATGACATTATCAGTGGGAGCAATGGGTTGTCCAATCACAGTCTGCATGTTTTCAGTCTGTAGTTCTGACCCCAGAAATGGATCATTTTCAGGACCTCCTCAAAAACAAGATGGGGCTTATCTTTCAAACAAATATATCAATAAATGTATTTGAAAACACTATGAATCCTTGTGATGACTTTCTACAAGTAAAAAAACTGTACAAAAGCTTGGTTCAATTAACGCCTAAGTTCCAATCATTCCAATGTTGTTAAAGAAGGAAGATTTTGCACTGCATTTGGCAAATGCAGTGCAGTGAAAGACATGTGGTGCCATGCGACTATGTCAGATCTGCGCCGGAACCCAATGGAGGCAGTTTTGGTCAACTTTAAAAATGCACAACCACTAAACAGACTTCGGTTCGGGAAAAAAATCTTCCAAATGCAGTGCAGTGCAATGCAATTGCCATTGTTTTACTGTGGGAGGGTCCAAAACCAGCAGCTATGGTGTTGTTTGTTGTTGACCTGGACCTGTGTGTGTGTGTTTTATGTTTGTGGTTATCATTCATAATTTCTCATATATGCCCAACACCTTCACACAACATTTTGTTTTTTTTATTTCTGCACGACTGTGTGTGCAGAGACATGAATAGATCTCAAACTGAACCTCTCGCACACAGGACTCACCAGAATGGGGAAGCCGGTGAGGAAGTCGTAGATGAAGACGATGCCACTGATCAAGTATGTGATCTGCAGAGAGGTCTTGAGCGGTTCTGACCCGTCTATAGAGGACCGGCGTTTGCCCTGAGCGTCCTCTACCACGATGGTCGGCACGTTGAACTTGTTCTTGTCTGCCTTGTGTCCGGCCTGGATGGAGAAGGTCTGGAACAGGGCGATGCCGATGCAGATGACCCCCATGGCCACGCTGCCCCCTATCAGCAGGAGGAAGCACACGCCGAAGCCCAGGCCGATCTCCGTGACGATGAAGCGACAGTCCGACGTGTAGAAGCGGTTCATGGTGTCGTGCCAGCCCACCGCCGGCAGAGTGGACAGAATGAAGGACACCATCCAGATGCCCATGACCGTGTGCACCGCTTGCTTCTTGGTGTTGCTCAATCTGGAAGAGAAAACATCAACAACAATCAATGAGAAAGACCGGTTCTGAAAGGCATGTGATTATTGAAAGGGACTGTATGTATTCTGCGCTCTCAGTGGTCTCAGAAAGTCTCGTAATCATGCGTTTGTTGCCGGAATCTTCCTGCGACACATGTAGCTCCTGAACACTGATTATTGACTGCAATCCACCTTCTGGGGATTATCTAGAAACGGCCCATACTCTGTGTATTATGTACGGCAAAAATCAGTTTGGATTGAGTTCCATATCTTAACATACTGACAATTATGCTAAAACTAACCCTAACCCTAATACACTAAGGCTATCCCTAATACACTAACCTAACCCTAAACCTAATCAATTGACCCTAACCCTAACCCTATTACAATAAATATAACCCTAAACCTAATACACCAAGGCTAACAGTAACCCTAACCCTTAATGCACTAACCCTAACCTTTACAAACTAACCATTATCCACTTAACATTATTCAATTTCAATGCAATTTATGATTAGAAAATTCAATGGTTCAAACTCAGAAAATGCAATTACAGCAAACACATAGAAGCCATTGGTGGATTAATAGTCGACCACTGTCCATAAATGTTCATGAAAGTCTTGTCAATTCATCACTGTCCTTCGACCCGTCTGCATCACAAAAAGAACCTGATTCACAGCTTATCCTCAGAAAACCTGAAAATAAAAAGGCAGCTGAACTAATACAGGGTCTAAACTTTAGGATTATTATTGTTTCCCCATAAGGACAGCATGGTCTGTTTGGCAAAGGACATTCTAAAATTACACTTTGATTAGAGCTATATTTAGACTGTGACTTTAATTCAATACATTACTATGCAGCCCAACAGACTCTGGCTCATCATTCTACCTCCTGTTTATTTCTTTAGTCAAAGGCTGTGATACATGTGGCTACTGCAGTCTGCACATCACCACAAGACATAAACACACAGACGTGACTGCTGGTCAGAGGACCATCACTCTGAGACGAGAGGAAACACAAACACAAACACTGCTTTACTACAGGGACAAGCGACAAACCAAGGACTCTGAAGTCAATAAGAAGCAGCCATTCTCCTTATGTGTGTGATGACTCGGGCTGAAATATGTAATCACCGCCCGGACTCGTTGGCTGCACCCCCCCATCCCTGCCTGGGAGCCTATCCAGTCCTGCACTGCACAGCCTCAGTCCTCGTTCTACAGTCTGAGTCCCGGGTCTACGGTCTGTCTATCCATGGGAGCGGATCCCTCTCTCACTGTGGGCCTCTCCAAGGTTTCAAGTTTTTTCCCCCACTGTTTTATAAAAAAAAAATCTAAGATGACCCGTGATTAATAAATGCCCTAAATATTTTTTTTCCAAGCTGAATTTTGATGATTCTCATAACTTGGATCATTTAGACCCTCTTAGACCCAAATTTAGGGTATTTAATCATCAGTGGTGGTTCATTTTTGAAGGATTTTGAAGTACATTTTTTAACATGTATGTACAGTATTTTGGTCATGCGCTCCTATAAATGGCTCCTATGTGTTTGTTATTATTCCATTTCCTGTGTCAGAACAGTTTGATTCTCAGATCTGTTGTTGGCGAACTGTTTCTGCTCCAAAAATAAGAGAAGAGACACTCGTTTGATCTAGCCTGGTCGTACCACACCATAGTACAAACTACATTTCGTACTCGTGCTCCATTGAGCTCCGTTTACAGATAGGAGGGGTTAACTCCTTTTGCAGATTGAAACGACTGGATCTGAGTTTACCGTCACGTACTGTATGTAATGCGCCCGAGTAAGTGTTAGCATTTAGCCTAGCCATCTCCTTTGCCGCTAACGGAGCCCGTGGGGAGTAGCGCCACAATTTTTCCAGCGATTACATTTGCTAAACATTCCTCTTTCTCCGGCTTCAATTTCTTGATAGAACCAGACCGAATTACTTACTTTTCGCCATTGCCAAACTACGACCTTCCTGTTTGACGCAAACCGTCAGCACGTGACCCGTTCCGTTCTCTGCAGTGATTGGCTGTCTTCTTCAGCGCCAAACTGAAGCACTGAGCGACTGTTTAATTTTTAAAAGTTAGCCAGCGTGAAGCAAGTGTTTTTCTTCGTTCCCTGAGCGTTGTAGCACGTGAGTAATCAGAGGAAAGTACTGTAGATCTATTACCATTCAAAGTACTTACGTTATTTCTAATCTGTCAGCGCACTGTTTAATGTTCCGAGGAGCTCACACGGCACAGAGACAGAACAGAACTGGCTCCAATAAAGAAACAGGTTGGTTGAAAGGCTGAAAAAATACTTATTGTGCTCTTACTATCCAAAATGTATGAGTGGGTGTGTTGTGTGAATCAGGATAAACTAGGGATGAAAATATTCCACGGATCCACGATTTACAACCTTTATCTGCTGATAATGTAATTTCTGTGAAATGTGTGACAGCGGGCACTTGCTGTTATTTGCTATAAGCACATTCAAGCGATGCACTTGAATGTGCACGTCCTGGTGCAGCTGCTGCCGCTTTGTAATGACAGCCGCGGCGCTCAGTGAAAGCACAGCTCTAACATGGTACCGAGCTCGGACCATATGCAGACAGAACCATGTTGCAAGTGCGGGTCTCCCTCGTATCTCCCCCGTTTCTCCCCTGTGTCTCTGACATGTCTCTCCCCTGACTCTTCCCAAAGCGCAACCAGCGCTCCCGAAATTAAAGCTCGGATACCTAAATTTTCCATTGCGTTAACGATGCATGCTGGTTGTGCGCAAAACACACCACAACAGGTCATTTAAGTTTTTATTTTGCATACTTGAGAGCCCTGTGAGTCATTACTTGCCTTTTTGGGTTGAGAGTGGAATAAAAAAAAGAAAATATAGAAAAATCCACACTGTTACTTATTGCCAAACTCTTGTTAACTCATTGTATTGAGAAATACTATGTCACTTTTGACATTGGCCAAGTTATATAAATGATTCTGCAGTTCATGTATATGAATGTCTGTTTTTGATTGTCTAGTATACCTTCTTATATAATTTAGAAAAAATGCCACCTCCACAAAAAAAGATAAAAGATATCAGGAGCTTTTTTAACAGTTGGAAAGTAAGTAAGAGAAAGCACAAGTAATAGCAAATTATGAATTGTGATGATTAATCTTCTGTTAACATACATAACTGCTTCTCATTCAGTCTACAGCTGAGTTTAGTATAGAAGGCAACACACTATTGCAAATATAGTGTGTGATTACACAACAAATTCTGGGGGAGAAACTCTGGACCCCGTGTCAATGGGTGTAGACTCAGGTCGTAGTGAATGTCCCCACCAAGATTGGAACCAAACCTACACCATTGGTTGATGGTCAAAGTAAACAAGCAAATGGCAAAATTATAACATGAATCTATTGCATCAAAGTTGTTGACAAGAGCAACACAAAGGTTGTCTGTGTGGAGTGTGCGTTCTCATGAGTCCTTGAAACCAGAACTCCCTCTTGGTTCATCTGAATAATAACAGGTGTCTGCTGCTCAATGTTATGTCATCCTTGCCCTTCCACTGTTCCAGCTTCTTCTCTTCCTGCGTACTGTACCCTAATCCCCCCTGTCTGCTTTCTGCCCTCTCTCTCCTGCTATTAGCGACACAGTAGGGACTCGGTGTGAATGAGGCAGAGAGGCACGAGGCAAGACTTATTTTTTCTGACCTTGCAAAGTAAAATATATTGTTGGTTCTTCATATTTTGTTTTAATAAATGGCACAAAGACTGTTTCTCTCAGATCCATTTATCGAAAGTAAACATTTCCACTACGATAATATTTTAAAGTTATCACACGGTGTTGCTACTCTGGCAATGACGGTATTTTGATATATCGTTCAGCCCTGACTTTCAAAAAACAAGCCTTGAGCTCATTCTAATTTAAAGTTCATCCGTCCATTTTCTTCCACCTGATGTCCGTGAATGAACTTTCCTTAGACCCTTATCCACCGGCAAACAAGGACAAAATGAGGAGGAGCCCATAAAAATATAAAAAAGTGAAGAGAGAGAAGAGTCAAACTTAATCATTTCGAGACAAATCTGTGTAAAAACCAGTAGTAGTAGTAGTAGTAGTACCGGTTACAGAACAGTAGGAATGAGGAGCGCACAACACAAGATGAATGAAAAAATAAAATGAAAGATAATAAGATCTCTAGCTTTAGCATAATGAAGAAGCAAGAAAATCTTTGACTTTGGCATAATAAAGAAGTATAAAAATTGCTACCATTGGCATAATAAGAAGCAAGTATAAAATAATGTGAAGAGATATACAGTTGTGTGTTCACATGTTAGCAGCATGAGGGTCTGGGACAAAGTGACAGTGGACACACATATTGCACATTCTGACATTAGTTTGAGATTTTGCATTTCAAGCTTCTATACTGACTATATTGCAACTCGCATACTTTAATCATAATTCTAAAAACAGATCAGAATCACATGTTTGTAATTTTGTCCAGTTTTAGAACCACAGCAGGTTCAAACGACTCCCCAAAGTAGGTCAGAGAAAGCGCTCCTACTATCACAGCCCACAGAGGCCGAAGCTTTTGAATATTAACAGTAGTTCATATTAGTAACTTATGTTGTGTCTCTGCATGTTAGCTAATGAGTGATGAGTGGCACTGAGGGGACCGCTGCAGCTTCCAACAAGGGCTGTTGTCACATGTGAGTAATAAAGCTCGGGTCTCTTGAATGTGCCGCGGGGGGGGGGGGGGGGGGGGGGGGGGGGGGGGGCTGTGGAAGGGTTACGTCACCGGAGCTGCTCCAGTGTGTTATCGTTAAGAGGAGACTGTGAGAGCAGCGCATACAGCATAATACACACACAGCCAGGAGACACGTCCACTGAGCTCTGCAGGAGCAAGCGCGAGGTACGGCCGACCCCGAGCTCAAAGAAGATTAAGATTTATTCGTCGCACAGTGGGGAAATTTCAATGTTGCGTCACTGGTTAGGGCACAGCACAAGATACATGAACACAGCTCTATACTCTATACTGAACTGGTCTTATCACATCATCGACCTAATTTCATTTCGTTCTAAGGCCTGGATTGGCTCCACTGAGCTCCGTTAACAGGTGGGAGGGGTTTGCTCCTTTTGCAGATTGAAACGATTGAATCTGAGTTTGCCGTGACGTATGTAATGCACCTGAGTGAGTGAGGCATTTAGTATGTAGCCTAGCTTTAGCACTGATCCTAGCTTTAACTTGCTAAACATTCCTCTTGCTCCGGCTTAAATCTTTCGATCTTTGGGAGCCGAAACAGAACGGATTGATCCTTTACTATCCCTTTACTACTACCCGCTCGCTGCATGGTTGGAGGGGATTCAACAGAGGTAACTGCAGCCACTAGGATCAGACCCAGACATAGATGTAGGGAAATGATAATTGGTCAGACTTTACGGATGGCTAAGGTCAGGATAACTCATACCAAACTCTATACTAAATAACTCTCTACTACATAAAATACCACAAAATATAATATCTATCTTTAGCATAATGAAGAAGAATTAGAGTACAAAATCCCTTACTTTGGCATAATAAAGCAGCAAGTATAAATACTGTATACTCTAGTGCAAGAAATCTATAGTTGTATGTATACATCTGTACATGTTAGTAGCATGAGGGGCTGTTGACACATGTGGTTTTATATTTTACATTCTGACATCAAAATATTGCACAGTGAGGTCAGATCAACAGTGTTTGTTAGTTATCATTGTTCGTTGTAGAGTCTGACCGCAGCAGGAAGGAAAGACCTGTGGAACCTCTTCTTCACATGGCGAGGGAGGATAAGTCCAACAGCGAAGTGCTCATCGACAAAGTTTTGCTCCCAACTCACTCTGGCTCCTATTGAATTACATTGAAAAGTAAACTCCTCGAGCTCAGTCCATTTTGGGCTTAAATCTGTTGTTTAACGCTCTCAATGATACTGCTGTTTTTTAAAAATTAACTTTTATTTGACCTGTAAGAAGCCAGGCAATGACGTTTATAATTTGACCATCTTCTTCTGCCAGTTCTAGCAAATATTCCAATGTCATAGTCATAATATAGATTTGCAAAACGTACAAATTTGTCCTATTTTCCCTCAAATTTGTCCTATTTTCCCTCAAATTTGTCCTGATTCAGTCGGAGAGCGAAGGTCATCTGCTCCATGATAAAAATGTCTGTCCACTCAGTCCGGCTGGGCGGCTCAGGTTGAACTCATCTCCTTGCTCTGGTCTTCCTTGCAGCCGATAACAATATTTTGACCAACTAATGATCTTTTATACTTACTTCAACATTTCTCAAATCGTTTTTGATCTGCTGGCAGCTCCAGCAGATGTGTGTTTGATTTGTATCAGCAGCACCACAATACCTCCAACACATCTGCAGGCTTGCTTTTGAGGTGTAGATCCGGGTTTTTAAAATTTTGATATTATCTACCGTATTTTCCGGACTATAACCCGCACCTGATTATAAGCCGCAGGCCCTAATTTTTAGAAAGAATTTGAATTTTGTTGTTGTACAAGTCGCACTGGATCATAAGCTACACCTGTCCCACAACATCTACTGGTCCGACTTCACTCTCATGTCTTTAGAAAGAACCAAAAAACTATTTGTTATATGGAGATGTTTACACAAAGATATTATTAGTGAGAACTGTAATTAATCTTACAATTTAATTGGACCTCTGTGTACAACTCATCAACTCTGTTGGTCTACTGCCCCTGAAAAAAAATCAAAATCAAACCGCACCTCACTATAAGCCGCAGCCTTCAAATGCAGGAAAACATCCATCCATCTCCATCCATTTTCTACCCTTTAATCCATTTCTGGGTCAGGGGGGTGGCAATCAGAGATGCCACCCAAGTCTCATAGCACCAGCCCCTCACTGACCCTCTGCAGGTGGTGAGTCCACAGGAGGACGGCTGCTCTCTGAGTGTGAGCATAGCCTTGATCAAGGACACAACGGCAGCAGTCATCAGTGGGAGTCGGTGGAGAAGGTGTAGAGGTGGGAATTGAACCCACGACCTTCAGGCCTGAAGGCCAATGCTCTACCAACTGAGCTACTGTCGCCCTGCAGGAAAACAGCTGCAGTTTATAGTCTGGAAATGAGCCATATAAGGACTGACCTTATCCTCCAGCTTGCCTTAGCAACCGCCATAGCAACACATCTGCAACTGTTACGGCACAAAGCTAACGCTGTCGAAACAAATTCCCAGATAAGGAAATTGGCAACTGCTTGCTTATGTTCCAAACGGCCTCTACCGCATTTGGCAAATACTATGATGACGTCAGCCCTCGGTCGGTCCACTCCTAATTTACAAACTTTGAGTGAATCCTGAGGTCTCGATAGAACCCTGCGATGAAGGAGCAGCTCCAGGGAATGTTCAAAGATGGAGTGGTTTGGTTTGACAATACAACAAGGAAATATATAAGAGATTTATATAATGAGATTTCAAACAACACAGATTGGGGATGGGCCGCTCCAGCTTCATAGACATAGATGGACAAACCTACTAGCTCAATGAAGCATAGGGAAGTGCTCATGGACAAAGTGTAGCTCTTTAGCTCTCTTTGGCTCTCATTCACTCACAATGAAAAATAAACTCCTCTAGCTCAGTAACAGTTTGTGGTACACTACACATTATTTTTGTCTAAAAAATGTGTGGTTTAGTTTTTATTTTGTCAATGTCAATGTTATTTGTATAGCACATTTGAAACAACACCAGCTGTCTGAAGTGCTTCACATGCACAGCAAAATAATATGTTTTTAAAAAAGTCAAAGGGGTTTAGACTAGATTTGCAAACCTCCGATGAAGAAGCCGCTCTAATGTACAGAGATAAACTATTCCACAGTTTTGGAGAGGAGAAAGCAAAGGCCTAGTCTCGTTCAACAAAAGCTGATTTTCTGACCTCACTGATCTGACTGGAGCAGACAAAGATAAACGATCTGTGGTTTTATTATTCCTGGGATAATAAAACCACAACTTCTGCAGCTCTATTTGCAGAACATAATCCAGTCTATTATAATCTGTTATGATATACTGTATATACACACACACACACACACACACACAAAAAAAACATGTATTTGGGGATTTACTTATCAGAAAGAACTGATTGTGCTGTACGAGGGACGGAAAGATGGCTGGCCCGGGACATAAATAGCTTTGTCTTGTTGGTGGAACATCTGATTAGACGTGATGGCGGGGGGCTAGTGGGGGGTGAGGGTCTAACAGGAGCTAAACTGTGTGAATGCGGCAGGGTGCGGGCGACCACTGAGACCCGGGACGCATCATCATTCAGAGCCACTTTGTCAGGACCACTTGTGCCGAGGAGCAACGAGCGGCTGGAAGTGAAGGCAGCCCCAACACAAGGTTTAAAAGTGATGTCTCCAACTTCAATTGCATTTATGTTTTATAGAAATGTAGATGTTTGACCATATGACCCTGTAAAATAGATTAAATTAAGTAGAGTTTCAGAGTTGTTCCTTACTGATGCGGGAGGGTCTGTTGTCCTCCATGATAACTACTGTTGTGATTTAGGGCTGGGAGGGGTTGGCAATTCACCGAATTCACAGAGCACCAGCCCCTCACTGATCCTCCTGCATGAGTCCACAGGAGGATGGCTAATGTGTCAAGGACAGCATAGCCTTGATCTTTCAGCGGGGCTTCAGGCAAAGCAGGCTTAAGTGTCTTGCCCAGGGACACAACAACAGCAGACTTCAGTGGGCGTCATGAAGTTGGTCTTCAAAAAAAAAATAACAATTGTAAACCGCTTTGAGACTCCGATGTGCAGTGAAAAGGCGGTATATAAATAAAAAGCTTACTTACTTACTTACTTACTTCAAATGTTAGCCGCAAAAACCCCTGATAAAACATCTCAGAAATAAGACTCCGAGCCACAATCATCAACATTACAACAAACAAAGGCATAAGTCCCTCTGCAGGTAATACGTCTGTATCATATATTGTTTTAATATTCTAAGTTGAATTACAGAAATATATTAACTTTTCTCATTCTTATTTCTCACACAAGAAAAAAAGATAGGTTTAAGATATGAGAGCGGGAGAACAAGGCTCCTGCGCTGTGATATTTCAGAGCTCACGGTGCTCCGCTCTGAAAGAGGACTGTGAGCTGTGAGTGGCCTGTTCTGGAGGTTCTTTATGAACCCAGACTCTTTATGAAACCAAGCCATTTAAATAATCTACGACTCTTCTGGCCCTGTGTTTCAGCTTCTTCCCTCTGGCAGGATAACATTGTACGTTGAGATGCAGTATATCTCGCTTTGCTAACAGCTTCTTTATCAGTTTAAACAAAGCACTAACCTCTTAACATCCGCCTCATTTTGGCTCGTGCACAATGGTTGGGCATACCCAAATGTCTTTGCTTATTTAAAAACACATCTTACATGTCACATGCTTGTGTGATGCATCATTTTAAAGCTAGAGCCTTCTAGTTTATGTAAAAAAACACTAAAATAATGTTTGTCATTCCTATTTTCCTCTGCATCCTTTGAAGTTAGGGAAAAAAACCCAATTTTTTTAGCCTCGCCTAACATTTTCAATTTCTAAAGGCCCTAAAAAAGGCATACTTCATTGTAAGTTCACAATATTCAAACCCTCTGTTCATTGTGTTGTTGACAACAACTGTCTAAAGTTTTATAGTTTTTATTCAGTTTCTCCTTTTCATCAAGTAGTGCACATTTGGCACAATTTGGCACAAGTGTGCCAAATTGTGCCAAATATCTTTACTTACATTTAATCATCATAAAAACAATATTTTTTATTATTGGTACTTATAAGTTACTAATCTATGTGTGTTTTTCTTTTTTAAATGTCAAAGTTATTTTTTTATGAGTGTAAATTCATTGCAGCTTCGAGAGCGTCTTTTAGCTTCCATTACGCACAATTGTCCAGGCCCAACATAAGACAGGACACCATTGTCCCACCCCTTGTTCGAAAGCTTTCCTCATTGGCTACAAGGACATGTCAATCGTAAATCCCGGAAGTAAAAGCAAACAAGTTGGGATCACAACAAAGATCAGTGATCAATGCGCAAACAGCAGCACTAGCTGAACTCGCGGTAGCTCTTGCAGACCCAAAAATTGGTCTAGCTTTTCGGGAGTAGTCTCATTTGAAAGATAAGGAGCTAAGGAACACGTGGATACCAGATGTTTGGGTGAAAAACAAAGCTAAAAGTCCTTTAAAAGTGAAAGAGTAACATCTGTGCTCTTTTTTTTCGTTTTTTTCGCTAAAGATAAATGCACATTTTTGGATTATTTCTGCAGAATGGATTTTACTTTGGGAAATACAAGTGGATATAATTTTCCTTTGGACTGTTCCAGAGAGAATGATGTATTGCAAGCTGGGAGGAGAGCTGATTTATTTGTACAGCACAAGCCCAAAGGTAAAAAACTATTTTGGAATTGATTTATTTTGTGCCCACATTATGTGTTATATCTTTTGAATGCAAAGTTTGATGTAGTTTACACTTGTATATAAATGTAGATAAGAAAATAAGCTTTAAAATGATATACAGCTTTTGGGGTTTGGTGTTCAAAATACATCTGCTATTGCCAGCAGAACATTTAAAAACATAAAAACGGCCGCCGGCGCGCCGGTGTTAGTAAAGAGGTTAAAGATCTTGCACTTGTATAAAAACAGTTTTTGTTGATCAGTTTCACAGTGACAATTTTTTTCTGACTTGTTTTATTCCTGTTCTTTTTACCTTGTTTTATTCATGTACTTGTCTTGTGCACACTGGGGACTTTTGCAAATGTATTCCAGTGTGGTTTTACTGCAAATGGCAAAAAAATGCATCTGAATCTGAATCAGAGCTCTCTCACTTTTGCCTGTCCCCTGCAGCTCGAAGCGGCAGTCGGTGGAATCCTCTCTCTCTCCTCGGTCTAGGACACTACTATTGTGTGGAAATCCCGTCACACCTGTGTTAATAATGACGACTCTTGTGCCGTATAAAAACCCCTCAAAACCCTGAAAGAGACGCCATATAATTCCCTCTCACCTGTAGTTGACGGGCCAGCGCACCATCCACATGCGGTGATAGGACAGGGACGTGACGGAGAAGCACGTAACCAGCGTCAGAGTGTAGAACGTGGACACGAAGACCTTGCATAGCCCCTCGTTCCACTCGTAGTTGGAATGCTGACGGCGGAGGGTGATCACGCAGTACATGGTGATGGGGATGGCCATGTTGAGGATGTGCGTCCCGGCCAACGTGCAGATGAGGAACTCCAGCGGCTTCCACTTCTTCTGCTTCGCACTGACGCTCAGGATGCTCCAGGTGTTGGCCAGGATGGACACGCCTGAGCAGACCAGCCAGGCCAGCGTGTTGGCGTTGATGACGTCATCCTTCATGTTGGTGACTTCATCCACCATGTTGGAGGAGAGGAGTGAGGCGCAGATGAGGATGTGAGGAGGTGGTGGAGGTGGAGGTGATGGTGGAGGTGGTGGGCCGGAGGGGAGGCAGCGGAGAGCGCAGCGAAAGCATCTTATCTGGAGGGAGGTGCGTTCTCCATCAGCTCATTGGAAGAGGGTCGAGCCGAGGTCCAGCGATGGCGGGGGGCGAGGGCGAGATGTGGTCCTCAGAGTCTGGAGAGAGACAGAGAGATTTGGAATAAGAAAAAAGCACAAAGTGCAAGTTATAGAAAACAAAGCGTTAAAAGCGTTTTCACAATGCACACATACAATGCTGTGTCGACCCCAGACAACAGAGGGAAACGGAGGGGTGTTGTTTGAACCAGTGTCGGCTTTTCACCACGGCAACGTGTCAGAGTAAAAGGGTCAACACCTCACAATGAGAGAATAAGAATGCACCATGGCAAGTTTATCCTCCACGTGGAGCAATGTAGATGATAATAAATATTTGTATACAGGAAAGAGCAGCACGTGACAGCCAATAACACAGTTTGGTTCTACTGTATTGCTGTCTAAGGTACCGCCATATTTGATCTACGGCCAGTGAAGATGCTGGATATTTATTAACATTTCTGGACAGTGGTCATCTCGCTCCCGATGGACCAATGGCTTCTATTGCATTTCCAATATCCAAACTGTGTGATTCTCTGATCTGTTGTTGGTGAATGGTCAACTTTCATGTCCTCTGAGACGACTGCTTTTGCGATATAGGGCCATACAAAAATACATTGAATTGAAATTGTATTGAAGTGCTCACAATGAACTTGCTTTGGAAAAATGGGGTGTTTGGGGTTTTGATTAAATGTTTATTTTTGCTCAGTAGGAAAAGGCCAAAGGACACCTCTGGTTTGATGCTTTTGAAACAACTCATAATCGAGCCAAGTCTCTCCACGTCAGTATCCAGTCCCACCAGATGGAGCTGCTCCTGTATGCTCCGCCACCGATGAAATCTGCTTTTCACACACAGAAAACATCACTGTGGAACAACAATCAATATTGCGTATATACGGGCCCTTTAATAGCCCTTATGATGGAGAAGTTATGGCACGTGGAAAGGCCAGACCTGTCACTGCGTCACTGGACCCACTGGACATGTAATGATGAAAATGAAAGATTTCACTGTTGTTTGTTTATAGAGTTGGTAAAAGTGAAATCATGTTACCTTCAATAAATACATAAATAAAATAAAACTGCTATTTAACAGTGACATGTCTTAGTAACATCATGTGACGTAGATACAGAATGTGAGGTTTTAATATTCTTACTTGACTTTATTTAACCTTTTATTCAACTTTTATTTAACCAGGAAAGTCCTAAGAGAGTCCTGGACGAGAGAACTAAAAAGTTACACACAGATACATAAAATCAGTTCCATGTCAAAGGTTGTCCGTGCGCTGCTTCATTTCAGGACAATTGTATTTGCAAAGTAACCTTTTGTTTGTTTTGGATTATAGGTAAAAAATAATCTGAAATTGAGCTGCAGAAAACTATAGTTGGATTTGTCTGACACACATTACTTTCTAGTCTTAGTTTAGAGCTCATTTCTCTGCTCAGGAATCACAGGTCAATTCACATAAAACTAAAACTGTCCACTTCTTTGTCACAGTTGTTTGTTTCATGTAAAATGTGGCCGTGGTTTTTTAAACCAGGAGAAAAAGGCAGCTGTTGTCTCCAGGGACTTAAAAACTTGATTTGACAAAAGCAGATTAGAAATAAAACAGCTACTGGTCAAAACAGACACAAATATGCAATCAACGAGAAACAGAAAGTAAAGTTCAATTCAATGTGTTTTTGTATGGCCCTGAATCACCGCAGTCGTCTCGGTGGACAATACAAACGTGTCGATTAAAAATAACAGATCAGAGAATCAAAAAGGCAATATAACAAAAACTAGTTTCGGGCAGGCGGCTTCTCAGCAGGAATATCCTGGGTTTGAATCCCAGGCAGCACAGAGCCTTTCTGAGTGGAGTTTGCATGTTCTCCCATGTCTGTGTGGGTTTCCTCCGGGTACTCCAGGTTCCTCTACCACTAAAAAAACATGTACAATAGGCAAAACCATCCTGCTCCGGTCCTGACCAAGCCAAGCATCAACATCTGGAGATGGATTCCCGGGCGCTGAACTCCGGCAACCACTGCTCCTGACACGATATTGCATTTCTGCACTTTTATTGTATTTCATAAAGTATGTTTCTGTTTCTTTTTTATGTGGTGCCCAAACATTGGTCCAATGACTAATGTTTGAATAAATGCCCATAATTTTGCCAGATCCTCATACAGCAGTAAGCAGTAAGTAACGACTAAAAAAAGGCCAGTGGGAAAAAGAGTGATACACATCAGGGAGGCGCACACCCGGGACTCAGGCTGTAGAGTAGAGCAAGTTTTGACTAAAGCTGGAGAGAAAAAGACTATCACACATTAAACCCTGAACCCGGATCAGAAGTAAAACAGAACCTTTTGTCCTGAAAAGTCATGAAACAGGTCCAGGATATGAAGTTTGTTCATTTGGAAGTATTGAAAATCCAATACTGACTCCAGAGCCCACCTCCCTGAAGCTGTGAAAGTGATTTCCTGAAGTGGACTCGGAGTGCAGTGGAAAATAAAGGGCTTTGGTTTGGTGAGTCATGGTGCTCCGGAGGGACCACGCAGCTCTCAGATAAATACAAGAGTCTGTTTGAAAGTGCAGACGGGACACAGAGGAAGTGCAGTGGTCAGGGACTGCTTCAAATGAACAAAGCATTAACATGAATCAATTATTATATAAAAGGACCTGGTGAAATTCCCACACAGCGTTTCCTCTAACCTTTTGTAAATGTTTCAAAAATACAATATGTGAGATTATTATATTCTCAGTTTGGTTCTATCAATAGTTTTCACATGGATGTATTTTTGGTCAGATCAGCTTTTTCAGAGAGTAAAGTGAAAAAGAGCGGACCACCCTCCATCAGCTCTCAGTCTAAAAACGTCTCTGAGCCCAAAGTGAGCATTCAAAAGACATACATGTAACTGCCCTGTATGCCCTGTATGTAACTGCCCTGTATCTACATGTAACTGCCCAGTATATACATGTAACTGTCCTGTATGTACATGTAACTAATAAATAATAATACATAAATAATAATAAATAAATAAAAATAACGCATCGGTTTTATAAAGCGCTTTTTTGAACACTCAAAGATTCTTCACATGTCATTTTTCTTTCACATCAAACACGGTGGTGATAAACTACAACTGTAGCCACAGCTGCCCTGGGGCACACTGACAGAAGCGAGGCAACCAGTATGTGCCATCGGCCCCTCCGACCACCACCAACCATTCACACACACACCAGACTCATTCTAGGCAATAGGGGTAAAGTGTCTTGCCTAAGGACACAACAGCAGTGCCTAAGGCACTTTATAGCCACAGCTGCCCCACTGTGGCACCTGGTGTTCCCAGAGGTTAAGTGTCTTGCCAAGGACACAACGACAACAGAAGTCGATGGTGAAAGTTTGGCTCAAAGGCCAATGCTCTACTGAGCTACTGTTTTATTGTTATTATTAACTCTTCTTCACCTACACACACTGCTCCATGTTTACATGATCACACTCAACTGTACACGCAGGATGTGCCGCACTTAAACACTTAACAAAAGCCATTGGAACAACATCATTATAATTACACAAATGAAAAAGATCACAGAGGGTGAAATATTACGGGGCCTGGAGTTTTCATCCTCCATTAGCAGCTCATTAGTAAATCTTTAACGAGATATACTGCTTTGTGTCGTCCAAATGCCTCCTGCTTTCAAAGACACATTACAGTGATGTATCATGGCCGCGTATGGATAGACAGCAATAACTAAATGGTTGTTTTAAACATGACGAATGCTTTTTACAACCATGGTGAAGCCAACAGCTCGATTACCCACAACCTCCTGGGCCCTGGAGCCGAATCTGCAGCAGACTCGAGGGAAATCAGGCCTCACAATTACACACTCACTGTAAACACTTCCAAACAGCCATTTTTCATGTTCCCATCAGAGAACTTTTAAAGGGCACGTATCAGCTCTTTGTGATGGAACTAAAGTCACACACACAGAATATTACTACAGCCTTTGAATCCGAATATTTGCCAAACTAAGATTAGCGCTGCTATAGTCCCTGTCTTGTACGTCCTGCTTCACACGGCGCCCCCCGGAGGATCCTGTGAGCTGTACGGACGAGCCGAGGCAGTCTGCACCGTTCCTCTGGATTGGTTAAAAGCTGGAGCAACTCATTTAAAACCAGAAAAAAAAAACCCATGTATTCAAATCCATGGGACTAGTTTAGTTCTATTACTAGTTGTCACATTCTTGTATCTATGTCCTCTGTCAATACTTTAGCTTTTACAGTGAAAAAGAGAAGACCACCCTCCCTCAGCCAATCAGCTCTCAGTAAGAAACCGACTCAATGTTTTCTCACAGTTGCAGATGCAGGAGGGTCTGGGGTCAGCGGGGATGATTCAGCACACTCGACATTCAGCGACATTTATGGTCATTGGTCATCTGCCCCTGATGGACAAATGGCTCTATGTGTTTCTTATCAGTGCATTTCCTGTGATTGAACAGAGTGTCTGATCTGTGTTGGCGAATCGACAGCTTTGTAAAGAGATGGCTCACAGCTCTGCAGCCGAAACATGTTAACAAGGTAAAACATCTAACTTGTCCTTCAAAAGAAAGAAAAAAATAAGAAGAATGAAATAGCTTTGTAAAGTCCGAGGGCTGTACAAAAAATATATAAAATTAAATAATGTGAATTCTGAAAAGAGGATGTGTGCATGTTGTGGTCTAAACCATTCATAAATATCACTTAAATAAGACTCTTTCTGTAAAATTATTTATTTTTATTTTGTATGTAAACTCAATACCAAATGTGAGGAAGCATTTTTGACTATTTTAAAAGAAAATAATACATTTTAAATTAACCTTAAAAACAAAACAAAATGAACGCACAATCATTATTTTCAACCATTTAAAACAAGGGAGCAGCCTTATCAAAAACAAACCCCATCCAATCTGTGATCAGGAACTAAGGACATCAGAAACCACAGCACCCCACCCGCCCCGTCCGCTCAAATACTGCTTTTGAAACTTGTTACACAACAGAATGACCACTCCATATAAAGCAAAGAACAGTTTCTGTCTTTTAAAACACACATCGTAACTAATTGCGCTGGAAAACAGCTGCAAGTCCTAAGAAGCTCTGAAACAGTTGTTGTTTTGTGCTTTACAATTTTTCTTTTTCTAGCATTTTTCTGCCTGAGATGTTGCTGCAGTACAGTGTGCATGGTTTTGCACTGGAGACCAGAGCAGAGAGGATTTCTGTCTCAAACCAAGCGGATCAGGTGAAAATCCACTGGAGGATCCACTGTAACCTTTTTGGAAAATGCTAATGAAGCATTTAGCATTTTACTTTGGACTAGAGCAGAGAAAATGGTCCGAACCAAGTGGCTACTGCACCTTGTGACCTGTCCTGCTCCACCCAGAGGCTACTCCACCTCTGCTGCTGTGACCCGTCCTGCTCCACCCAGAGGCTACTCCACCTCTGCTGCTGTGACCTGAGGGGCTGTTGCGGATTATTACTATTACTAGATTTTTTCTTTTTGCTGCTACTGAACACCTGAATTTTTCCTACGGGGATCAATAAAGTATCTATCTATCTATTGAGTTTGGAGAAATCTGCAAGTCAAATGACACATGTGTATCTTTCTTTAGTCTTCCAGCACAGAGAAAAATATTCTTGACATCGTATTTAAGTGCGAAAATAAACCCTATTAGTGCATCTTACTTACTTTAATGTAATTTGATCAGATACAACTATTTTCCGAGCACAGGCGCCAATCTCCTTCCTTCCACACGAGTAAAAGAAAGTTATTACAGAGTTTTTCGGCCAACAATAACTCCAAGGCATTGACAGAAGGACTCCCAGAATTCTGAAACTACAAGAACTTCCAAAGCAGTCATTTTGAAGGCTCCCATTCAGATCAATGGAATTATGAAAAAATGTGCTTTGACTGGTTTTATTAGACTTGAGTAATTGATACAGTTTTTTTTATTATTGTACTTTAATACATGTGTAGCGAAGAGCGTTCCGTAGCCACGGAGCAGGGTTACAAAACCTAAAACAATGACCCTAATTTAGTTGCCACAACGCCACCCTGGAATTTCAGGTCCAGGGACCTGGATAGAAAAACTAAAGAGAATTGAAATTTCACCCCGCTAAGGTCACACAGGTTCGACAGAACTGAGAGGAACGACAGACAAAAGCACGACTAGTTTACATTATGTTTATTTTTAATTGGAAATAAAGTTTTACAAAACTATTTAAAATTGTTTTAGTTATAAATTGTTTAAAACGCACACACACACGCAGTCACACCACTCACTCAAACACTCACCCAAATCAAATGTACAAAACCAATAAGCCAAAAAAGGTGGGTTAAAACATGTGCAGCCTGTTTGGGAACATCAGGAGCTTTGTTACCTTAAAACTTTTCGTTCTTCTGAGCGCCTTTGGGACTCCGTACCTTTGACTCAATACTCCAAAAAAAGGTCTATATAGGGGACCAGTCCTGAGTGGAGAGGTTCAGTCGGAAATCGATGTGGGAGGAAGCGAAACTTGACCCAGTCCTATGTAGCACCCAGAAGCCTGCATGGAACAAGCAGCGGAGATAAACGGCGGTACGCCGTGTCCGTGCTCTTCGCACCGGCGTTGCGGAGACTGAAGCTGGTCAGGCGCAGGGCGCTTTACACGCCGAGATGAGGAGCTGACGAACGGAGCGGAGCCACACGTTGACGCCAAGGTCCGACACCGTGTTTATGACGAACCGCGGTTCGGAGGTTGCACTAGGCTTTTAAGAGTGCTGTTTCGGCTTTACATTGTTATTTTAGTGGTTTGTCTGTGGCTTCGGTCCAGCTCCTCAGTGTCACGCGGAGGGACGAGGCAAAAGGTGAGAGAACGCGCACCCGCAGGAGTTTCCCCAATCAAGGCTCGGGCGCGGCGTGATTGGACTGCCAGCGGGGGAGGGCCTACCACTACACATGCTAAAAAAAACTGGTTAATATAACGGAAATACAACAAAACAACAACTAACTGTTGCAAGTAAACTGAGTTATGCTTTAGTGTGATTAGTACTTGCTCAGAGCTGAGATTGCTCGGGACCAGTCCAAGACCAGTCCAGGACCAACCCAGGACCAGCCCGGGACCAGTCTAGGATCGAGATAATTTCATGAACATAATGACAGAAATAAACTTCAAAGTTATGAAGACCAAAAACGTAGATTGTTTATTGTTTATTGGGGATCCCCGTTAGCTTCCACCAATGTGTTTGCTAATCTTTCTGAGGTCCCAGTTAAGACAAATGTATTACAAAATTAAAATAATAATAATGATAATATTAAATTAAAACAACACATTCATGAATTCAATGCCATCATTTTAAAGGCATAGATTAAAAACTTAGTCAACTTAAGTAAACAACAGGAACATGAAGCCATTACACTGATGCATTGCACTTAAGCGGAGTAATATATGTAATATATACTTCCGAAATGAAAAGCCGTCAAATTGACTGCTCTGAGAGTTAAGGGAGTGAGACAATCTCTTCACAACATCTTAAACAAATCATTACAAAGCTCCACATTCTGTTTGACAGCGGCCTAATATATATTTCAGAACCAGCTGCATAGATCGCTGTCTTCTTTGTCCACTCACACACTCCAGTCCTTTTAAAGCCATCGACCCGAGCTAAAATACAACCCGACAATGCTTCATCACTTCTCATCTCAGTCCACACAGCAAAAGCCAAGATTTTGCAGATGGAGATTTGGATTCGTCGGCTGAAACAAAAGGTGCTTGGATGACGGTGAGATGAAAACGGCAATTAGAGAAGAGATCTGAAAAGAGCTGATGAAAGACACTGAATCAAGGCCAGAGCAGAAGAGCATGGGGAATCTCTCACTCTACAAACGTGGAGCAGGATCTGTCACTGCAGCCACGGTCAGAGCTATTTGAGATTGGAATCACATTTTTCATCATGATTGAGTTAGTGAAGCCAAAAGAATTTCCACCCCGAGTTCACAGACACAAACCTCTCTTAGCGGACTGCTCATTTGAGATCATATTCCTTTAACCTGAAGAACCAGAAAAGTATGATTGTGTCACTCACAACATTCTGCATGATCTAAAAAGAATCTATAGAATGTTTATGATATAAGAAGATCACAGACAGAACAGAGTCTGTGGACGCATGCTCTACATACAGCTCCTATACAGACATTTTGAAATATTATAAGTTTGCCATTTATAAGTTTGCATGCAGTGTGCATTATTACATTGTGTGAACAGTTGCTATAGCGATTCCATTCATGTCTTGTTCCATTTCTGCAGAATACATTTGTGTGTGTGAGACACCAGTGTTTTACTGTAGATCTTTCTGGGGCAGGTGAACAGGTTAGACCCAGTTTTTCCTACACCGGATACACATTATTCCACACACACACTTTGTGACAATAGTCACGTGTTCTCAGAGCCAGACAGGCAATGAGGGTTGGCAAAGTCAGGGAAGAAGAAAGAGGAACGAGCCGATAGAGAAGCCAGAGGTCCAACATTCACTAAGGGAAAAGTAAAGCAACGACCTGAGCAGAACACAGCATCACAGAAACAAAACATCAGGGAGCAGAAGAGTCGAACTAAAACTAGTCGAACTAGTTCCAGCTGCTCCAACAGGATGGTTTGAGACAGTATTAAAGGCAAGTTGGAACAGAAGGAGGCAGCTGCTTTCACCTCAGTGAAGCCCAAACCCTTGAGTAATGTCCTCTTTGCAACATCTCAGAACACACAGTCTCCATCCCAGCTCCTGCTCACATGCAGATGCAGATGCACAGTCTTTGGGATATTCCTCCAGAGATGTTGGTGCAAGATGCCGCAGTGGGACTGATGACCAACGCTACTTCTAAGTTTCAGGGTGAGACCGACAATGAGAAATCACTATCACCGACAAAGAGAAAGAACAAGAAGGAGGAGAGAACATCCAGAGGACCCCACCCGGCACCCACCACTTTCCAATAAGGAAAGTGATGGGTGCCGGGCCACATGAACCATCTGAACCCAATCCAGATGGTTTTGGGGCTGTACCACAGAGTGAAGGCGAAAGGGCCAACAAGTGCTAAGCATCTCTGGGAACTCCTTCAAGACTGTGTGTGCGAAGCAGTAATCAGAGCAAAAGGTGCTACTTTGAAGAAACGAGAATATGAGACATATTTATGTTTCATACTTTTTTTTAATTCATAGTTTTGATGCCTTCAGTATGTACAATTTTCATGGTCATGGGAATATATAAAACTCTATTAAGGAAAAGGTGTGTCCAAACTTTTGGTCTGTACTGTAAGTCCAACACTGCTTTAAGAATAGGCTTCAATCTCTACAGTGAGGAGTGGCCGGATCTGAGGACGGACAACAAGCAAAGAGGAAAGACACTTCCTCATATTTGTTAATTATAAGACATATATGACTTGGTTATATGTGTCTTGTGATTAAGACATACAGTATATAAGCAACACAGAGAAGGACAGAGGGACAATGAGACCAGACCTTTTGGGACAGGTCTCTACACGAGGACAGATGGAACTTTTCACAACATTAATACCACATCGAAATCAACGCCGTAAAGGTCTGTTTGATGGTGTAAATGCATCACATATGAAGCCACAAGTCTCACGAATGTAACAAGAGTTTGAAAAATCAAACATTTGGAGCTTTTGTTCACATGACTCTGTATCCACTCTGGATTTGGATGGATGTTCAGAACTGTTACACTTTTCTGAGACTATCAAAAATGCACATTCGTATTTGGTGCTACAACATCTAATCAGACATTACTGATGCTGACCATGTGTTGTTGCATGTTACCCCTGTTGCATTGTCATGTGGTGTAATGGTGACAAATACAGGACCGTCTGGCATCGCAGTCAAGGAAAGAAGGGAAGGAGAAATAATAAAAATGGTCCATGGCCTGATATTACACATTTTTTCAATCCCATTTTAATGAATTTCAATGGGACATTTCTTCCTGTGACAGAAGTATGTCCTCTCGGATATTTTTGTTCACTATGTCAAGGAGAATCTGTGAACAACATTTTTCACAAGTCTGCCCCCAATTTGTCTGCTATAAATGTTTTAAACTGAAACATTCAGGGGGCGCTAATGAGCCTGTGACGGCTTCGCTCATAATTCTGCATGTTTGCTGTTTTGACTCCAGTCCAAATTATTATTAGCTGCCACTTTTAGAACTTACTGGGTTTTATTTAGTGATACCAGACACAAAGTTATGAAGACCAAAAATGTACATGAGCAATTACACTTCCAAAACTGCTTTGCGAGTTTCAGTGTTAATCCTCTTATCGAGACGTCCCTCAGCTCCTGACTAAAACAAATCCATGATCAAAATGATGAACACGTTTGCCTCTTGTTTCATCCCTTCATACAAAAATAATTATAACAGTTTATAGAATGAATAATAATAAAGATCATTATAATTGAAAGCACATGTGTATTTGTGTGTACAAAAGTGAAGTGGTGCACGTGTGATTTAAACATCTGCACAGTGTCCCGCACAGAGCGCAGCAGCACTTGAGAAACACACACACTCCAGACCGTCGAGGCTCTTCTCAGACTTGAAGAGGCCGTTATGTGATTCATAAACCCAGATCTCATAAACTACTGTTGCGCTCCGACTCCCACTCCATCTCTGCTTTGGCCTCTACAACTTTAAACAGGCTTTTCCAGAATAAAACATGAAAAAAGACTCAAGGGCTCTTTCTTATCAGTACGCAAAACATGAAATGTTTTCTAATAAGATAAGTGTTTTTAATCACGGTAATATTTATTTTATGAATGGACATTGCGAATTAGACTTGGTTATAAATGTTAATTGTGTGCGCTTGTCAATAAATGAAATAAATGAATAAAATAAAATAAATACTGTTGGGGCAGTATTTTGTCCACATATAGGCTTAACTGGAAGATAAACCACAGGTTTACATGTGGTAATGAAGCAGAACCAAGCCCCAGTGATGCAAGATGGCGCCCTGTTCATATCAATGACTTGTGCAGGAGCCAAAGGAGTGGAGGTTATTGCATTAAAGTGTAGATTTAAAGAAAACCGAAGGATTTAAAACAAAACAAAATTCAGAATGACAAGGGACACTAAAATATTTACAAAATCTGACCTTTATGAAAGCTGCAGGTTCTCTCTCAGCTGAGGTGAGCTGTTTTGGTTTACATTGAGTTCTATGGGACATTTAGCTGGGTACGGCTATAAGCTAGTAATACCCTATTATAATAGATACATGAGCAGCACTGGTCAAAACCAATGGGGGCTGGTCTCGGCTCCAAAAGGTCCATTAACATGTGTGTTGACATGCTTGCAACACCACTCCGGGCCGCTGGGAGGGGACCCGGAATATGAATTACCTAATGCTTTTGTATTGTGTCTTTTTTCCTCTTAAAAAATTCTTTACAGGATGGTCCAAAAGTTGGCTCTTGGCCCAACGCTACGTTCCAAATGTGTGCCAATGCTGAGGGGAGTGAATTTATTTGGACCAGTCTAGTTTAGTCGCTGTGTACTGCAGACTGACCTCGTCCAATGAAAGGGGCAAGTGCCGTGTACCGCATGCACAAATGCGTTTTTTCACATTTTCCCTCCCCCGCGGCCATTTTGAGAAAGCCCATAGAAGCCAAAAGTGGTGGCACATTAGTTTGAACAGCGGAGATAGGCATGAATACGTCGTAAAAAATTACAGTCTAAGGTCACAACCAGTGATGGGCAAGCTACTTGATTTGTGTAGTGAGCTAAGCTACAAGCTACTCTACAATAAATTCAGCTTCACTACACAGAAGCTACCACCCATACAAATGTAGCAAGCTAAGTTAAAAAATTCTGTCAAAAGTAGCTTGCTATAAAGCTATTTTTAATTAAACAAACTGCAGTTCTCGCAATTTTATATTTTCCTGCATTAACATGTTTGCTCATTTCTTATTTTTTGCACAATTCTTGAGTATTTTATCCATGCCAAATGTGACATGTAAATTTCTCCTGTGTGAAATTAATAAAGCTTATCTTCTTATTTGAGATAAACTGTCAGTCAGATAAAGGTTAAAATTTTGTAGATATTTATTGAACAATAGCCCAAAACACCAAAAACAACAAAGAGTAGGCATCTGAAAACATATTTCTTTTCGCTCATCTCGACTAGAGTGACGTACTTTTGGAGGTATGGCCACGGTACAACACTTTGAGAGTCCTTATCATGGTCCTCCTCCACCGCGGCGGCTCCTGGGCTCTGCAATGCTTTTGCTTCCCCCAGTAGCGCGCGCATGTGTGTGCGTGTGTGTGTGCGCGTACGTTCGTGTGTGTGTGTCGTTACCAAGCCCTGCGCATGCGCATCGGCATTCTGTCTTTCTATATGTTTGTTTTATGCTGCGGGAAAATGCTGTAATATATGAACATCAGAGATGTCCGTGAGAAAATAGCTTTGGCGGACACTACCGCGCTACGTGAGCATTAATATAGCTTAGCTACAGAAAAGTTACTAGGTTTTGTAAATAGTGACGTGACTGTCAAGCTACTGAAAAATGTAGTTAAGCTAGTAGCGACGCTACTTGTAGCGACGCTACGGCCCATCACTGGTCACATGATTTAATGATGAGATGTTAGCTTAACCGTTAGCTCCCATGACTCATCTTGTCTATAAACAAGCGGCTATAAAAGTCTGGAAATGACATAATGAAAAACGGCAGCATATTTTAGACTAATCTGTTAAAATAGTCAGCATAAGGCTTGTGGTTTCCAAATCAATGCACAGGTCACTTCTCCAGTCGATAATGTGTTGTTTGTGTACTGCACGGTTCCAGAGTTCTGCTGGGGCAGTCTCTGGGGCGGTCTCTGGGGCAGTCTTTGAGGCGGTGCTTTGCTCTGGTCGCTGCGGATGGTCGAGCACAGTTAGGCCTCGTGTATCAAACCTGTCAGGGCTGAGGCGAGAGCGGCTTAAGAATGAGCTCACCACGTACTCTACCTGCTGCATGTGCTCACAGTCCGCCTCCAAGACCACTCTGAGCCCGTGCGGGTTCTTGCACGGGTATTTTGCTCATGACGGTTTGGATTCAACTACAGATTGTTTTCAAAAAGTAAAAATAAAACAAACGTTATACATTCAAATGGTTAATGATCTCATTTTCCACCTTTTCAAGGCACTCAAAACACTACACATCAAGGAATCAATCACACGCTCACGCACCAGTGTGGGCAGACACTGGGGGCAAGGCGGGTAAAGTATCTTGCTCAAGGACACAGCTGCAATCACCAATGAGAGCTGGTTTCACACCTGCTAGCCCTCAGGTCAGTCGTTCTGACCAATGATGTTTATGTCAGGAGCAGGATTCAAACCAACAACCTTCAGTTAAGAGGACACACAAATACGATAACACACTTTTTTTACTGCGACTAACTGCATATTTTGAGGTACCTCCATATTCTCCTTAAAACATAGAAATAATTATTGAAATCTATGTGCACTCAGAGAACGCATACCCCAGTACATTTGCCTCCAGTGCAGGATTCAGGGTTCACACTGAAGTTTGTTCAGTCATCTCCACAAATTAAGATTTTTTTTTTGCCCTAATTGACGTACTCAGAGTTCATTTACAAGTGAACTCTGACTCCACTCTTACTTAAATCAAGTTAAATCAAATCTGAGTCAGAACCAAGAAGATCTGTACAAATCCACCCGAGGAAGCAGCTTGTCATCAAGGCAAGAGCGAGCCCTGACCACTGCCGGAGCGAAGACACCTCAATGATACAGACACCATGTCAGGGAGATCCACCACTACCACAGGTCTACAGTCACGTCAGGACTGACCAATCCCAGCCTTCAGAGGACTTCAGGGCAGGTCCTTCCAGAGCTCCACTGTCTTGTCTCTGCAGGAGGCCACTGCGGCCGACCTGGTGGCTCTGGATGAAGACAGCAACCTACTCCCGTCCACAGCAAAAGGGTGAACATCAAATCCACTGACATCCAGCTGAACGCTTCTTTATGAGACCTTTTATCCCTGCTGCTGTCAGCCTGTACAATGAGCACTGGGTCACATGTTTTAGATTATGTATGTTTTTTTTTTTCATAAATGATTTCTTGTCTCTCATGTCTAATTTCTCTGTTGTCTGTATCAGCACTTGACTTGGGATGAATAAAGTATTAATCTATCAAGTGTCTAAAGCAGGTTAGACTACTGTAACAGCCGTTCTCAGGTCTCTCCGCAGAGCTGTGAAAGAAGCTGCAGTACATTAAAAACGCTGCGGATCGAGTTCTGACTAGAACCAGGAAGTACAATCACATTTGCAATTGAAGATTGTATAACTTAGATCCACTTTAAGCAAATTAACTGCTTAACTCGTCCTTCATAGTGACTTCACAGCATCTGTTTATGGCTCTACGTGTTGCATCTAACTTCTCATGATTACAGATGTGCTTCTATCCATGACTATTGTAGAAGTCTGTTAGTCAGGTTGTTTTACCCTATATTCTATTTTATATGTTTCCTCTGCACATGAGAGATGAGGACTCGCACATGAGAGATGAGGACTCGCACATGAGAGATGAGGACTCGCACATGAGAGATGAGGACTCGCACATGAGAGATGAGGACTCGCACATGAGAGATGAGGACTCGCACATGAGAGATGAGGACTCGAACATGAGAGATGAGGACTCGCACATGAGAGATGAGGACTCGCACATGAGAGATGAGGACTCGAACATGAGAGATGAGGACTCGCACATGAGAGAGGACGACTCGCACATGAGAGATGACGACTCGCACATGAGAGATGAGGACTCGAACATGAGAGATGAGGACTCGCACATGAGAGATGAGGACTCGCACATGAGAGATGAGGTGCAACTCCAGAGGCCCAAACACCATCAATATCACTCCTGCCCTGTCCCTGACCGCTCATTACCTTCTCATCAGCGGGGGTCTGGAGAGGGGCTCTGATAGATGATCAGGGGGTCTGCTGCAGGCCCGAGGGGCAAGAGGGAAATAATACACACCTCCTACAAATACCATTGAAGAACCAAGCCAGACGTGCACCAGAGAGCATGATGCTTGTACGAGATCCAATAATTCACCAATGAGCATCTTGTTTTTCATGGCGGACTAGAGCCACTGCTCCATCAGAGACGCTGTGGGGAGGCTGCACACAGAGGCGTTGGGGGAGGACCGTTGTTTACTCCCTGATTGGCTCGTTCATAGCTTTGAGAAAACTCTAAATACAGAATGTCGTACAGACTTGGGTGCCCAAACGTATTCTTATGGTTGCCCACATATAATAATAATGCATCGGTTTTATATAGCGCTTTTTTGGACACTCAAAGACGCTTCACATGTCATTATTCATTCACTCCATACATGGTGGTGATAAACTACTACTGTAGCCACAGCTGCCCTGGGGCACACTGACAGAAGCGAGGCAACCAGTATGTGCCATCGGCCCCTCCGACCACCACCAACCATTCACACACACACCAGACTCATTCTAGGCAATGGGGGTGAAGTGTCTTGCCTAAGGACACAACGGCAGTTTAGCACTTTACAGCCGCAGCCGCCCCACTGTGGCTGATGTTCCCAGAGGTTAAGTGTCTTGCCAAGGACACAACGACAGTAGTCATATTGAACCATAGAGATTGGTTAAACAACTGGCTACAAGACTAAAACATATCTTCATCAAGTCAATTCAACACCTATCGTTGAATGAACTTTGTCAGGGTTTTAGATTCTCCAAGCCTCAAGTGGCGGAAAGTTACTTCCACATCAATGTGCTTTATTTTTCATAAAAAAACACATGTTGTTTGTTTAGACCAGGTGTCTCCAACCTTATTCACCCAGAGAGCTACTTTCCTGGATCCATAAAGGCAGAGAGCTACTTTAAGCGGCGCTGGGGGAAATAAAAAGTGGTGCTATATTGGTGTGAACGAGCCTGATATTGGGAACAGTCATTATTTATCATCACATATTTGTTACGAGTGCACAAAGTAAGTGCTTTTACAGTAATAAATAATGAGAATGAATATCACAATCTGAAATATTAAGTATATTAATTGCTTTTTTTTTCATTTCTAAATCCTTTGGCGAGCTACCTTGAAGAGGGTTTAGACAGAATAAGCCTTGCAGTAAAATTACAATCCAACTCTTGTTCCTTTACTACACCCATGATATTCTCAACAAAGACAAAAAAGAATGTCGGATAAGGTTTTTTTCTGATGAGGAAAACCTGATTGAGATACGTCAGACACACTGTATGTACACAGCTGTCTTTCTCTGTGCATTTGACACAGACTGTTCTCAAGTATGTATGTTTAGCTTTCAGGAGATTTTCTAAAGCTAACATAAAATAAAATAATTCAACTCAAATCAAAGCAAACTATAACTTCAGGCCCACAATACCAAGCCTCCTCTGTGTCTGTCCCAGCTCTGTCCTCTGCCCGGTCACGTCTCCAGCTCCTGTTATAGAAGCTAGTCGCACTAATACTATCGGAATCCGATGGTGGAGGGATCATATTGACTGCAGTGGTGTCTTTTGATCGATGCAGTGGGAAAACTCAGCACGGGAAAAGTCAAAGACGAAGCAGTTTCAGCCAATGAAAAAGATAATGACATTATTCTGACCCCACTCTCCGAAAACTAATATGCTCCATCTGAAGAATTGACTGCATAATCTAATGCTAAATAATCAATATGATGCATTATTTATGTTCATTTTGGATCCTAAACACAATCTTAGAAAAGATATCACTTTATAGGGTTCTTTCTCAGGTCTGATATCTGTGTTTGTTTCTGTCTCTTAAAATCTCTGACTTTTGGGTTTGATGCAAAGCTTAAATAAAGAGATACATGTGTAGCGTAACTCAATCCGAGAAATTCTTCTACATTATTTTAATGCGTAAGAGGACTCCCGGAATGATGAAACTATTAGAACTCCCAGAGCCGTCATTTTGACTGCCCCCATTCCAACCAATAGAATGATGAAAAATTCTACCAAAACATGTTTCATTTTAAAAGTAAGAAAAAGTAGATGGTGAATATAGCTGAGATACAGCAAAAAACAGTTTGTTGAAATGCTAGCTGCTGACTGTAAGCAGTGTGTTGCTATGGTTATTCCACTCGCTGGTGGAAAATGACTTTTCGCCATCCATCCAGCTATCCATTTAAAAAAAAGATAAAAATTATATAATATAAAAATTAGGTATACAAAAAAAGTCATTAGGTTCAGAAGAGCTGAGTAATTAGTCTTCCCAAACAAAAAGCCGTCAAATTGACTCCTCTGGGAGCTCTAATGTTAAAGTTGGGGTACCTTACTATTCAAACCACATTGAAAATATTGATGTAATAAAATCCTCGTTCCGGGCTCTCAATTTGGCTTGGATAAATATGATGTGTGCTGCCAGTGTGCTCTTACTGCGGTCCTGTATGTGCGCTGCAACATTGAAATTTCCCCACTGTGAGACGAATAAAAGCTCTCTGATCTTATCTTATCATAGTGTTTCTATTCACCGACTGCCAACATTTCAGTTTATCCGTTTGGATTTCAGTTTATCCGTTTGGATTATATCCCCATTGTTTTACTACTAGCATTTTATGTTTATGGATTTACTTGATCTGAATGAAAAATGTATTTTTGGCCATTAACAAGTTCAATGACTTGTTTCAAAACGTCAAATTCACAACATTTTCACCTTTACTCTTTCTGATGGGACTCACACAAGACCCAGCTTCAAGCCACTGTCCTTATCTCTGCAGCTGAAGAAATGCCTCTCAGAATACATATATAGGACAATATCACAGGTGGGACAGTGTAAGGAATATCAAACAGGCCGACCGTGTTCCGGATCACAGCCTGCACCTCGGAGCCACATGTTTGTACTTAATTGAAATGAGGAATGTGCAGAGTGAGGGCCTCTCCAAACCACAGCCATGCAATTCAATCAATCTCCTTTTTCTGATCGTGCGTTCGTCCTTGGCCCATCCTCCATTCTGAGCACATATTTATGAAGTAGCGCTACAGTGAGAGCAGCCGACGTTACTGACTACACAAGCACTGGACAGGGACAGTAATAAAGTGCAAGAATAGAATAATTACAGTTCAATCTCTCCTCCTAATCATCACCTTGCTCTACGAATCAAGTCGGACACACATATTCATTATGCAGACCAGCGGGGTTACTCTGAGTGCGTTTACAGAGTGTGAAAACCACAGACTGTGTACGGATGGACAGTGCTAACCGCCTAGCTCAGTGAAGCTCAATAGGGAAGTGCTCATGGACGAAGTTTTGCTCCAACTCAATCAGGGTCCTAATGACATGGCATTGAAAACTCAGTAACCCTTTGTGTCACACTCACCATTTTGGGCTTAGAACATGTTGTGTTAATATTTGTTCATATTATCTTCCATAAATCCAGGTATGAGCCATGTAAGAATTGACTGGTTGGTTGATTTATGTCGGTTGAAGGGCCTTATCCTAAAATGTTACTTTCTTGGTCTGTAAATAAAACACACTTTGGCGCTACATACCTGTGCATATGTGTTTTTATTCTACCTATCGTGCACCTTTTTGGCTAGTCCAGGCCACTGGGATGTGCGGCCTTATTTGAAAACTTCATGTAAGAATTGACCAAACAAAAGCATCTCGCTTTTGTTTGTGGGGGAAACTCCAGCTTGCCTTAGCAACCATCTGAGCAACACTTCTGCCCCTTTTTACGACGCAAAGCTAACGCCACAAAAGACATGTGGCTTCTTCCACATAAAGGCTAATTCTAGTGAGAAAACAGTGGCTCAGTTGGTAGTCATTGGCCTTTGAGCCTGAAGGTTTGGGCCCACCACGAGATACTTAACCCCACTTTGCCTGAAGCCCCCGATGAAAGAACAGCAGCCGTCCTCCTGTGGACTCGCCACCTGCAGGAGGATCTGTGAGGGGCTGGTGCTCTGGGACTTGGGTGGCATCTCTGACTGCCACCCCCCTCGACTCAGAAATGGATTATGGGGAAGAAAATTGATGGCTGTGTAGATGGCTAATTCTGACTCTGACAACGAGGTGACGTCAGCACTCTGTCAGTCCATTCCCCTGTTCCATTGTCTGTCTCACTGGAGGAGAATTCGGTTTTTTCCACCTTCTCAATAATAATCTGATAAATAAATACACTTTTAAGCGTGTGCTCACCGATTGAAGTGAAAAACCATTCGGCTGAGGGTGTTTGAAGAGCCCCCTGGATTACTTCTGCATGAACTGGCTTTGTCTTGATAAAATGCAAATATGAAATCTATCTGACCCACATAAAACTGAATCATAGAAGATGTTTTATTCTTTGAAACAAGACATTTGTTACATCACATACTGTACCTCCGCACATAGAGCAGTAAACAATCAATCCAGTTCTGAAAAAGTTTCCAAAATTGCTTATTCAGCCGAAATGCTACCATGGCAGGTCATATCTAATTTTAAAGCAAATTTTCCCAGAACATACCACATAAAATATTTAACTCCAAACAATAACACAAGAACGCAATGAGTCACTTATGAGTCTAAAGCACTCAACCTTTGGTCCAGTCCAAGAAAAAACTACCAAGAACTATCCAAACCCTTATTCAAAAATATATGTTCATTTCATTTCATTTCATTTACATCCCTTTATTTTCCATTTCTGGGTCAGGGGGGTGGCAATCAGAACTGCCACCCAATTCACACAGCACCAGTCCCACGCTGATCTTCCTGCAGGTGGTAGGTCCACGGGAAGATGGCTGCTCCTTCGACACAGATGCAGCCTTGGTCTTTCAGCGGGGACTTCAGGCACATTGGGGTTAAGTGTCTTGCCCAGGGACACAACAACAGCAGACATCAGTGGAAGCAGTTGACATGGGTCGTGGTGGGATCGAACCCACAACCATTAGGTCCAAAGACCATTGCTCTACCAACTGAGCTACTGTCGCAAAAATATATGTTATTTTTTACAAATACCTTCAGAAAGTATATCACCAAAATAACCACGGATACAAAAGATGCATCTGCTTAAAATAATTCAGCCTTTCAAATTGTCCAGTCGATTTCAGACTTTGAAAACATCTGCATCGGGCACAAAACCCAAAATCGGTCGATCTCTCTAGAGGACACTCGCCCTCTGTGGCAAGGACACAGAGGCGAGTGTCCTCCGCAGATTAAGGCTGATTGGTCAAACCTTATCTGGCTCAGATCTGGATATAAAACGACTATAGCACAATAAACGCTCGGATCATAGAGCGCTAAACCACAGAAAACCACAGACATAGTGAAAATAGTGAGGACACAAACGGTTCCTGGATGGAAGAGTTTACCTTTCAATGTAAGTCAATAGGAGCCAGAGTGAGTCGGACTAAAGCTTTGTCCGTGAGCACTTTCCTATTGGGCTTCACTGAGTTAGCAGGTTAGCCTTGTCCATATATATACAGTCTACAGAGCCTTTAAAACCACGTTGTTCTTAAGCACAACTGAATCATATGCAGTGTTTTTCCAGCAGAGATGTGGGTTCAGTGAGACACGTATGCTGCTCTTCACTGCATCAACATTTGGAAATAAAACAGCACCAATTTCTGCCAGAACGATACGAGTCCGAAAGCCAAGTCCATTTGGTTGCAAATATGCGCTGTATAAATCACATTCTCAAAATGCATTCGGAGTTGTATTGCCAATTCTCTTCTTCGCTTTTCCCCAACGCCAGTGCATTTGAACATTGAGGGAGAGACCATCGCACGACTGCTGCCTGGATATCCATGAAAAAAACTAAATGTGTTCACTTCATTTCATTTTGTTGGAAATGTGTTAATGTGTGTTATGAGACGTGAAAAAACGTGTCAGAAAATTAGATCTGCTACAGATTGAATTATATGGAGGACAAAAAAATGACTTAATTACAAATAAAACATTAAAACAATCCAAATGTATGTACATAAATAAGTGAATCAGTTAATAAATAAAAGGACAAAATAAATAAAGAATACATGTAAAAATACACAAATTAATGTCCACAAAAATAAAATGATTAATAAATTAAATAGTAAAAGAAAGTAAAAAAAAAAAAAATACAATAATAAAAACATAAAAAGAGGAATACTTAAAATATTTGACTAAATAAAAGAATGAAACAAAACACGGGGAGAAAGACAGGAGAGGACCGGCAAAACACGATGATAGACCAGGGGTGTCCAAACTTTTTAGTAAGAGGGCCACTTTGGTTCTCCCAAAATACCCAGGGGCTGACAACTGGATGAAAGCTGTTCTGAGCTTTAAGATGTGAAATGTCTATCTTTGTTCATCTTTGACAGAGCTGAAGTTGGCTGAATGACGACAAAGGTTTACTCACCAGTTACATTAGTGCCATACAATCAAAAATAAATGTCAGTTTAGTCAAACAAAGTCAACGGATTCCAGATAAACTGAACTTCACAACCAGGTACAACATGTTTGGATTACACAGTCAACTTGTTTTCATGATCTCAAAGAATACTTTTGGATTAGCAAGGCAGAGGGCCGTATAAAATGACACAGAGGGCCGCAACTGGCGCCCCGTTTGGACATGCTTGAGATAAGCAGCAGAGGAGTGGCACAACACTAGGAGAAGGACAGGAGAGGACCAGCATAACACTCAGAGAAATACAGGAGAGGACCAGGATAACAGTAGGAGAAAGACAGTAGAGGACCGTCATAACACTAGGAGAAAGACAGTAGAGGACCAGCATAACACTAGGAGAAAGACGGTAGAGGACCGGCATAACACTAGGAGAAAGACGGTAGAGGACCGGCATAACACTAGGAGAAAGACAGTAGAGGACCAGCATAACACTAGGAGAAAGACAGTAGAGGACCGGCATAACACTAGGAGAAAGACGGTAGAGGACCGGCATAACACTAGGAGAAGGACAGAGTGAAATAAAGAAAAATAGATTGGCCTTGTTTGAACCGAGAAATGGGACTTATGGCAAAATCTTCCCATCTATCTTTAATTTGGAAATTTATATGCTTATTATTTTACTTACATATTTGTAATTCAATCATTCGTCCATAGAATCTCCGGGAACAGTAAAAGCCTCTGCTAGCTTGGCTCATATATACAGTAGATGTCTAATGCCAGAGCCACACATTGCGTTGCCGCTGTTAACACGGTGGAGCTGGGAGTATGAAAAGGTCACGGCAGACAGGACGCGGGTTTGATTTCTATCCCCTGGTGGTTGTGTTTGAATGAGTGCCTGTCACTGAGAGGGTAAGGAGCCCAATTTTCCATCACAAATGTAACCTTAGAGCTCTTCCTGTTTATGTTTCTCTCCCCCCGGCGCTGAGGCTGTCGGCTCACTGGTACCATATGGCCGCGCTGAGGAGTGGGAACTCGCACACGTTTACTGTATATCAGCTGTGGAACAAAATGCTTGATTCTATTTGTTTTACCGCACCTTTTCTCCAAGATTCTCTGCCGTCAAAAGCGGGCCAACTGACTGCTGTTAGAGACCAGACACATGGGCTGAGGATATTCAAGAGAGACTGATTTAATGGCCTCATAAATTACCATAATAAAGTCAAAGAATGCATGGTGACGCAGCAAAGAAGAAGGTCCTGAGTTTGATTTCACCTCCAGGCGTTTCTGTGTGAAGTTTGCATGTTCTACCCGTGTCTGCGTAGGTTTCCTCCAGGTGCTACGGTTTCCCCTACCACTAAAAAACAAATAGGTCTGAATGTAATGACAGAGTGAATGAATGTTGTTGATCGGAAGCTTTGATGTGCCTTTGATCGGGCCCTCGAGAATTTAAAAATATCTTAAAGTAGCAATATGTAAGATTTTTTTATGTTAAGTCATCAATAATGGCACTAATATGTAAACAAGCATTAGTTAACCTTGTTATTTTTGAAAACTTCTTTAATTGAGCCAAGATATATGGATCATCATTTTTTTTTCTAGTTTTACAGCCCCTAAATCTTCATTTTGATGTCCCGCCCTCCACCGTTTTACCAATTAGAAAGTCCGTGATTTGGGTTACCAGAACTCACCGCATCGAGCTAATCTCACTGGTAAAGTAACATGTACAAAAAAAGGTCTTGTTATGATTCTCAAAAAATTTACGACAAAACTAGGAATAAAACCAGGATTTCTATCAGGGCCTTGGTGAAAAAGGTGTTGGTTATAGGCAAGGCAAGGCAAGTTTATTTGTATAGCACAATTCATACACAAGGCAACTCAAAGTGCTGAACAAGAAAGCATTACAATCATAAATAATCACAGAACATTAAAAAGAAAGATAAAAACATAAAATCCCTCAGTTGTATGCACAGCTAAACACAACTGTCTTTAACCTGGTTTTAAACATTGTCAGAGAGGAGGCCTGTCTCACATCTTCAGGAAGATTGTTCCAGATTTTAGCAGCATGAATCTGAAAAGCAGCCTCCCCATGTTTAGTTCTGACTCTGGGCACTAACAGGAGTCCAGTCCCTGTGCTCCTCAGAGTCCGGGCTGGTTCATATGGGACTAACATGTCACTAATATATTTTGGTGCGAGGCTATGGAGAGACTTGTACACAAGCAGAGCTGTTTTAAAGTCTATTCTCTGAGCCACAGGAAGCCAGTGCAGAGACCTGAGGACTGGACTAATATGGTCGTACTTCCTGGTTCTAGTCAGACAGGGGGGTTTGTTAATCTATTAACTGTTGAAAACAGAACACGCAGATTGTTACTGCAGCCTTCAATCATTTCAGAAAAATACCTTTCTCTCGTACTACGTAGCACCCGGTTAAACTCGCACAACTTATCTTTGAAGATCTTGTAATCAACCTGGAGGTTGGACTTGCGCCACTTCCGCTCGGCCCTCCGGCACTCTCTCTTTTGTGCCCTGACCGAGTCTGCTTTAGCCCACGGCGCCTTCTGCTTATTTTTCACTATTTTAACTTTCACAGGAGCGACGGTGTCCAGAACATTCAAAACACTAGAGGTGACAGCGTTAAACAGTTCATCTACAGTAGAATACGATGCATTCTCAAAGTTTATCATTCCCATAAATAGTTCACCCGTATTTTCATTTATGTATAGATTTTTTTGTTGACAAAACTCAATTCAGATATTATGATCCCAGCTGGATTCGTCTGCATATCTGGCAACCCAAGTCAGGGAGCGTGGGAGAGGTTGCAGTACCACTATTGGCCAGATTTTTACATACCGCTCCTTTAACTCTGAACATCGTCAAGTGCTTTGGGTGACCTTGGTCTGCAAAATGCGATATATAAATCACTAAACATGATTATAATAGCTTCAAAAACAAGGGGAGTGTGCCAATAAAACTTCTGGTTTCTTCTCCCTGTCACACTCAGCGACACGGGCTGGTGTTTCAGAACCACTCGGCATTTAAAGCGGCTTGCGACCTTGTCTTGTCACCGAGGCGTGATTAGTGTGATCACTCCGACAAAATCAAGCAGTAATTTAGCTAACAATAAAACTGGTTTATAGCCGGTTCTTCCATCTGGGTCACGGGAAGAAGGTTATAAAACTACACACGAGTCTCAGAGGGACAATATTAGCATAATGACTTTGCATAACCCTAACCAGTGGGGAACAAGACTCTAAAGTATGTAAGAAGGTAAGTAATCTTTATTTATGTAGCGCATTTCACAGACCAAGGTCACACAAGACAATGTTTTAGGAGTACAGTGATGACAGAAGCAAAACCACCCTCCATCCATCCATTTTCTACCCTTTAATCCATTAAGTGTCTTGCCCAAGGACACAACGACAGCAGTCATCAGTGGGAGTCGGTGGAGAAGGTGCAGAGGTGGGAATTGAACCCACAACCTTCAGGCCTGAAGGCCAATGCTCTACCAACTGAGCTACTGTCGCCCTCCACCACCATCACTATCTCAGACAGACACGGGGAGAACATGCAACAAACCCTGGACCTTCTTGCTGTGAAACACAAGCGCAAACCACTGAGCTACTGTACCGCCCTTTGCTCTTACTGCTCCACTTGTCGAAGTCCATTATGTTACAAGTTTGTTTTGACCAATTCTGTCTTCAGGTCCAAACAACACGCCAACCTTTCCCACCATTGTCCTAGGTTGACAGGCCATTTCAACACCTGTCGAAAAAGTCGCAACGAGAAAAAGCCTAATGATAGCATTCTCAACAAGTAAAGCTATTATTCACAAACTTTGGGTCTTGTTTTAAAGAGGACACAAGTGGCCAATAGTGGTACTGCAGCCTCTCCTACGCTCCCTGACTCAGGTTGCCAGATATGCAGACGAATCCAGCAGGGACCATAATTATAATAACTGAATAGTTTTATCAACAACAAATTTATAACAAACACATTTTTCACAAAGGCCCTGATAGAAATCCTGGTTTGAATCTTTGTTTTGTCATTAATGATTTGAGAATCATAATGAGACTGTTTTTAGTACTACGGCCACATTTACCAGAGATTAGCTCGATGCGGTGCATTCTGGCAACCCGGATCACCGACTTCCCGATTGGTGAAACGGTGGAGGTTGGACATCAAAATGACTTTAATAACAAGATTCAGGGGCTGTAAAACTAATTTTGAATTCCAAATATCTCTGAACTATTGTTATCAGTTAAAGAAGTATTTGAAAAGAGCCATTTTACAGATTAGGGCCATTTAATGATGACTTGACATGAACATTTTACAAAGTGCTTCTTTAAATACACTAAGAAGAACTGTATTTGTTAGAGAAGGAAAACCCACATTTGTATTCCAGGGAAGATTACCATTGTGTCATCAGGCAAGAGGGTGAAGAGGCCAGAAGTCCAGGCTTGCTTCCAGTATTGAATTGTGGGAAATTACAATCTAATTCAATGGATTGTGCGACAACAGTGTCAGTGCTAAAAATGAATTCTTATTATCGGTTTATTAGAGCGGGTTTTTCACCAGTTGTTGGTAACACAATATGTTGTTGTTTTACAGCTTTGTTCGAATCATGAAATGGTGTTTACTCTTTTATTGTACGTATGTGTGTGCGTCCGTGTATATATGTGTCTGTGTGTGTGTGTGTGTGTGTGTGTGTGTGTGTGTGTGTGTGCGCGCGTGTGTATATATGTGTGTGTGTGTGTGTGCGCGCGTGTGTATGTGTGTGTGTGTGTGTGTGCGTGCGTGTGGGAGGAACAGTGCAGTGTGAAGACAGGCTAACGCGGTCACAAAATGACAGAGCCCAATGTGTGACAAACAAAATGTCACATTATGCCCCGCACAACGCTACACTGCGATCTGATGGGCTTTTACCAACTGAGCATGAGGCGGCGACGAGCGCCAGGGACATCATGCTAATGGACCTTTGCATGGAAACACGGTTTTTCATTTCCATTTCATTTGCTTTTTTTGTTTTTATTCAGGAAGCAAAACCGAAACTTGGCTCCAACGATACAAAGATGTAGCGCCACCTGCATGCGAAAGCCAGAAGTAAATACCAAAATCGTCATATTTGTCTAATTCCTTTCTTTTTGCAGTTTTCACCTAGAAATGCTTGTAATTTAAATTAGATAATTGCCCTACAAGAAAATGATTGGGTCAACTAACCTAGAGCAGTCCTCATGATTCTGTTTCCCTGTGATAAGTGTTGTTTTTATAAATATCCCTTTTAGATGTATTCTGTGTGATAATTTTTGAGTTGACTTTAGTTTCGGTGATTTTATTGGGTTTTTCCACAACATTTCACAAAAAAGTTATGCACGAAGTATGGCATTTTGTTTTGGTGAAGCACTTTGAGTTTCCCTGTGTATGAAGGTTGACATGAAACTGAGCGAAACCATTTGGATCCGTTCTGGTCAGCAGTAGAATCATCAGAGGACCGTTTGGAGGCAAGAATGTTCCATCTACTGTAACAAGGCAAAGCAATGAAAGGCAAGTTTATACCACAGCTCATGGCAACTCCAAGAGCTTGACAAAACAAGATAGATGTATCTACAGCTGAACAGAACTGTTTCTAACCTGCATTGGTCAGAGTAGAAGTCTGTCTCACATTTTGAGGAAGATTATAGCTGCATAGATCTGAAACGCTGCCTCCTCATGTTTAGTCCTGACTCTGGGCACCAGCAGGAGGCCAGTCCCTGTACTCCTCAGAGTCCCAGCAGGAGGCCAGTCCCTGTGCTCCTCAGAGTCCCAGCAGGAGGCCAGTCCCTGTGCTCCTCAGAGTCCCAGCAGGAGACCAGTCACTGTGCTCCTCAGTCCGAGTTTGGTTCATAAGGCACCAACATATCACTGATGTACTATAGTGTGAGGCGAGACTTGTACACACAAAAAAGCTGCTTTAGAGTCTGTTCTCTGAGCCACATGAAGCCTGTGCAGAGACCTGGACTGATGTGATGGTACTTCCTGGTTCTAGTCAGGACTCGAGCTGCAGCGTGTTTAATATACTGCAACTGTTTTACAAATCATTCAGAGAGACTAGTGAGCAGCCGTTACAGTGGTCTAATTCTAACTGGATAAGAATCTTCGAGTGAAAGTTTGAAGGTTTCAGAGAGAGAGACTGGTGGTGTCAGATAACTCTCTCCCTTTGTTTCTGGGGACCAAAGACAATCATTTCCGTTTAATTTAGTTTGATACAAAACCAGTCACAAAAAAGTCTCATGATAGTGACCGATATCGAACCACAGTCTCCCCTTTTTGTACAAGTAAGGGGGAGGTTGGTGGTAGTTACTGAATAATTTTTTTGCACATTTTGCCACAGAACTTTTCTTGGTCAATGAATTCAATGTTCAATACATTTTTAAAAGCACCATATACAGTCATAATGTCACTGAATTCACGCAATTTATAGCTCATTTTATAGCTCTCTCTGGCACAAGCATTTTCTTCAGGATTAGTAAAGTTATAGCTATATCAACTCTAATGCAGGACTTCAGCCGTCTGCCGGACAAGTCAAAGTATGCCCACACTTTACAATGGACCAAGCTCCATCCGTTGAAATAACAAAGATATGAAATGTAGAAATGTACCAGAATGGGTCAGCATGTATGTAATCATTTTTGAACCTTCCATCTTCAATTCTACAACGGCTGCAGAATGAGATTGAAATGTGTTTGCAAAGTTTTTTCAAATCAAATAACCCAATGTGTAAGAAGAAGTCTGTATCTGTACGTTGTTTGGTCAAACATAGAAAAAACATTCCCGTATTGACTGATAAACTCATCGATTATCCACATAATTAACTACAGCCCTTAATACATACTTCAACTTTACAATTGATAAACATGAGGCTATTTTAGTCTGCAGAAGCATTTACACCCAAATATCAGATTGCACATAAATAATTCACACAACAGACTGGGCAAAAATATTGATAAGTAACTGTATACTTCCTAATACTATGAAACTATACCACTAGAGTCCTCAGATTAGATTCCCTCACACCCCTTATTCCCTTTGCAGTGGTTCCGAGTGGCACTTATTAAAAGAAAGCCATCAGCGTGGTAAAGCCGAGGCACTTTACTTGGGTTATATGAGTGGATGATGTCAATGCAATGAGACATAACATGCGCCAAAGAGCTTTGAAAGAGTGAAGTGTGTGAGTGTGCGCGACTGTAGCCCTGCAGACGCGCAATATTCACACAAACAGTGAAATTATAACAATAAAAGCCATCAACGCTGAGAATTTTCCTATTTTCTTGCAAGCTGGAAGTCGCTGCATCCACGCTCGCATCACTGTTGCCTTTTACGCACACACACACATACACACACACACAAACACACACGCTCACACGCACACAATGTTAACTCCAGCCTCCAGTAATGGTGATTTCTTGCAATCTCGCGCGGCTCTGCATAAAAAAGCGGCATGAAATGACAAATTACAGCTCAAGTTGTTGCTGGTGTTATTTCCCCCTGTATAATAGGTCTATACTGTTGCGCCTATCAATTTTTTGAAAGTAATCCAATTGGCACACATTCCACAAAATGGGTCATAAATACAAATATTGAAGCATATATTTATAAACGCGGTCTGCTGATGGCTTCTAATTGTGGATCTACTCACACAAGACGCCACCTGTTTGGACACAACGTGATTTTGTTTTGTATAGACTGAAAAAGCAGGTATATTGTGTTGAGTAGCGTTATTAAGGGTGTTTTTGCGCGTCTTACCTGCTAAACCCGGATCATTGTTGAAGCTCCGTATACAGACCGGACCAGACCAAATCCCACCAAAGTCTCTCCTGAGCTGCTTTTACATCCACAAACTGACCGCGTCAACTTAAAAGAGACAGAAAACGATGATTACGCACGAATCTCTCTAGATCTTCTTTGTAATTTTTTGTCTTTTTTTTTTTTTTGAGCGCTCGCAGATGCAAAAATGCGGTCCCTGATATCGAGTTGGAATTAAAAATGTTGAGTTGTGTGGCCAAAGAGGAGCCAAATAAATAGGTCAAAATGAGGGAAATGCTGGGTTTGCTCTCATGTGTGTTTCGATGCTGGTGATGCGAGCGAAGAGAGAGGCATGACTGCTGCGCGCTCCCGACTCATGCGCGCGCCCGCTTCAGACGCTCCGTGGCCGTGGGAGTGAACCGCAATGAGAAATAATTCATAGAAACCAGGTCGGTGTTTTGATAGAGTGTGCTTTGCGTTTTCACGTCCTGGATCTGTTGTACTTTCACGTATTTAAGGATTTTAAACCACTGCTTTAGTGTGGTTTCCAATATACGCACGAGATCATCGCGCGTTGGATTTTTATGAATGATGAAATTGCTTCTGCAGCAGTTGAGAGAATATGGAATCAGTTATTTTCGTTTATTTGAATACAGGCTTTCCAAATATTGGCCATTTTTAGTTTACCAATCAAACCACACAGAATAGCAATGATCAAGCATGACTAACCCGTGGCCCCTGGGAAATGTGCGGCCCTCTGTATATCTTTTCCCGGTCTTGAGATGTTCTGTCACTTGTAAGACATACATTTAAAGTTTTTTAGCACAAGATCTACCTTTATTATAGAATATATAACGTGCTTCTGCATATAGTGAGTACTATATAAATATACTGATTCATTATCATTCTGTTCGACTTAATACTGCATTAACTGACGTTATTTTTGTATTCTTTAGGAAAATTCAATCCATATCCATGCAATGCTTTGTAATATACGACCTTTTGAAGAATAAGCAGCCCAGATTTGTGCTGGGGTGTCATTTAATTTTAGATTGAGTTCTTGTGAAACAAGGAAGAGAATGTTCGGGTCCAGATTGTGACCAATCACAGCGGACCACTGGCCCCCGCTTTCTTGAGAAGGCAAGGCAAGTTTATTTATATAGCACAATTCATACACAAGGCAATTCAAAGTGCTGAACAAAACAAGAAAGCATTAAAATCATAAATAATCACAGAACATTAAAAAGAAAGATAAAAATATAAAATCCCTCAGTTGTATGCACAGCTAAACAGAACTGTCTTTAACATTGTCAGAGAGGAGGCCTGTCTCACATCTTCAGGAAGACTGTTCCAGATTTTAGCAGCATGAATCTGAAAAAGCTACAGGTCACTCATTAGCACAGACAGATAAGATAAAAAAGCGGCGGAGGCTAACCTTAAACTTCCCGTGTCTTCGTTACCGGTTACTGCTTACACAGCGAAACAGCCATCCAAAAGAAAGTCTGGTCCTCTCCGCGCTTCCCGGTTCTATCATTCTATGATCACGCCATCCACGTTCAAATATGCGATCCTATTGTGAGACGTGAGCTCTGTATACATTTAGCATGTAAGCACAGGCTGAGGGGGAGGGGGGTAGTGGGGGGCGAAAGCTCTGTGGGTGCGGGGAGGGCGAGCAAAAAGAGCGAGCCCTGCGCTCGCATTTGAAAATTTCTCAAAGTCAGTTCGTGCAGCTTTAAAATGTGAAACCAACATGATAGAAACTAAAACCTGTGATCTGGTCGCACCCGGCCCGGACTTGGCTGCACCTTCTCCACGCCTGAGACCCTCCTCAGTCCTGCACCACACAACCGCTGTCCTCTTTCTACAGCCTGACTGTCCATTGGATTCCTCTTCCAATATAGGCCTCCCCAAGGTTTAGCACATTTTTTCCACTGGCTTGGTTTGAGTCGTTCCTTGTTGATGCAGGAGAGCCTATGGACAGTAGGCTCACTTTTGTTCGATCAACTCTGCTTTGTGTGTTACTTGTGTTCTACAGTTTATAAAATTACTGGGCACTGGCCTCTACATTTTGAGTGCAGGCCTTTGAGAGGGCAGACATCTTGGGTCGAAGGGGCTTGTAAAGGCAGCATGAGAATGACTGCAGCGACAAAGTATAGCAAAACTTTCTTTACCAAATATGAATCAAATTTTTTTATGCAACACACAATCAACTTTTGACATTGCAGATTATTGATCCGTGACCAGAGGTGTTAGAGGACATTACAAAATGGATTCCCTGGATTGATTTCCCTCGATGGTGCTGGATTTGGCTGAATGATGAGTCATAGAGTGGGAGATATATGAAAAAATAAAGAAAAATCCCCCAAGTGTCTTTTTATTTACAGACCACGATTGTTGTGACATTTCGGGTCCTTCAGAAGACTTGATGAAGGGCCACTCTTGGGAGAAACATGTCAACTGATCACCAAACTCATCACTCAACTGATGAGCCAAAATGCGTTGCAAATTACAAATTGGAATCGCAGGCTCCCCACTTCCCGCGGTTTCATTTAATTTGTAATGAGCATATTTTGGCTCATCGGGGGAAAAGAGGCAGAGAGAAGAAAGAATGTCTGAGCTCCAAGATATTTTTTATTTATGACTATTGTTGTGGATGTATCTGTAGTACAAGGTTTTTTTTTTTTTAAGCGAGAGCCGAGAACGTTGCTCATTTGCGGTGGTCTTAAGCCCCTCTTTGTCTTTCATTAATCACATCAGCGCACGCCACTCTGCTGGGTTATTCATGCTTCCTTCAGCGCGCTCCTTCCATTGACATTCTACCACTTGTTACATAAGGCTCTTTGGCTGTGCCGCTTCCTCCCTCCAGGCTCACATTGTACCCGGTGGTGGAAACGAGCACACAATCGTCCCTGTTTATTCATTTATTTATTTATTTATTGCCACCATCACAGAGATTATTCTTACTTCCATGCATTCACTTCCATTCATGAGAAACGACACCAGAGAGCTATTGCATGCACACGTACAGCACGAGCAAAGGCGGGAGAAGAGCCATTGAAAATCTCAGGATATTTCCCCAGGGCTTCACAGCTGATCTGTTCAATACTCGGCTGCACTCCTCATGCGTGGGGTGAGTTTGAGTCACACAAAAAACACTGTGGAACAAAACACAAGCAGTAGAAGAACAATCAAAAAGCCCACATCTGCATACAACAACATTGCTCACAGACTAAAAATTAACGAACGTAGTCACGCCTGTCTCCGCCGTTCTTACTAATGGGCCAAAAATAGTGCTCTACTGGAGCTATCCAAAATGGCCGTGAGCGGTCCCGCCCACAAGAAAATTGTGAAAAAACTCTGCGCATGCGTCAGCCGGCGCAGCTCCATTCATTTGAACGAGTGACAAAAATTCACAGAAGAGTAAACTAGAGTGGTCCAAAAAAATTCACCCCCCTCAGCATTGACACACATGTGGAACGGAGCTTTGGGCCAAGAACTAGCTTTTGGTCCATCCTGTAAAGACGTTTTCGAGAGGTCTGCCAATGCTATATGTTAGCATTGGCTAATTCTTCTCCTGGGTCCACCCCCATCGGCCCGGGGTGGTATTACAAGCATGTCAGCGCACGTCATTTTGGCCACTTTTGAGCCGGGACCCGCCCCCACTGAGATTGCCCTAGGAATACATTGTGTGAGAAGCGATATAAAGCTTCTATTTGCTTCCTGGTGACAAGTTATATCCATATCATTAGGTAATTTTGTCTTGTTGAGTTAAAATGCTTTAATGGTTCTGTGTGAAATCAACCTCATAGACGGGATCTTTATGCACCAGAGAAACTTGGAAGTCTATTCAGTTTCTTACAGTTTTTTTCAGACAGAACCAAGTTAGGATATGCATTATATAGTCAATGTTACGTCACACATGGGAAGACATACAGTATGTGTCACATCAAGAGACAATCAGAACATAGAGTCAAAAAACACGGATACACAATCGGAGCAGATACACAATCAGTGTCCATGTGGCTTACACAAGGCCAGATCTCTTGTATAGCTGTCTATTTCCCATAGTTCTTATGAAAGACAAGTTGTTTCGGCTGCAGAGCTGCGACCCATCAGAACTGTCTCTCGCCTTGGTGACGTGTCTTTTATCAGCTCATGTTACTTCCTGAGTTTTACAATGTTCAGAGTTCAGATATTTTTCCATTCACTCCACACAGTGATGAAGGAAGCGAGATGCTGAACACACTGGCGCATCAAACACCAACCAGCACCATTCATTCACTCACTCACTCGTTACATTCAGATCTATTGTGAATGTTTTTAGTGGTAGGGAGAACCCAGAACACCCGGAGGAAACCTATGCAGACATGGGGAGAACATGCAAACTGGTGGAATCCAACCTAGGACCTTCTGGCTGTGAAACACAAGCTCTAACCGCTGTGCACCCGATGTTACATCCTGAGTGGGTGTGGTCAGTCCAATTGATCTGACAGGTCACTCAGACTGACCCCGCCCCTCTGTTTTGCAACCCACTGTGTACAATGTAACCAAATAGCAAAAATGTCACTATACACACGCTGACATTTTCAAATGGAGTGGAATGGAAAAGGAGTGGTCTAATTAATTCATTGAGTTGGTAAAAGTAGAGAAGAAACTGCGTTAGTAAAGTACCTGTAACAAAACTGGCAACCCAAATGAGAAACTCCCAGCTCTCTGATTGGATAATTTACTTGAAAATTGTCACATAAATATTAGAAGTCGTGGATGGAAATTCAAAATGAAATTATTACATACTGTCCCTTTAAAGGAATAGTTCACCGTTTTTACATACTGACATATGTTCTTACCTTACCTTAGACTAGTTAATATGTACCTGTCTGGTCTTAGTCCGTGCGCTCTGTCATGCAAACGGAGCAAAAACGGGAGCACAACCGCAGCCTCCTCTGTATACTGTATAGTACCCAAAAGGTAGCTCCCGCTAGAAGCTACCAAACTCTTCCAAGTGTTCCCTATTAAATGTATATAGTTACGTGACGTGTTACACTGCAAAGTATAGTAACACAGAAATGTAACTGTCGATTTTCTCAGCGGATAAAACGGGTACTATATTGTGAGGCGTAGTAATCTGAGGAGCACTACGTCCGCGCACTAACTTCTCTCCGGAGACTTCTCTCTCGCTCACTTCCGTCAATAGAAGCAGCGTGACTTGTAGTACGGAGAGAAGTTAGTGCGCGAACGTAGCGCTCCTCAGATTACTACGCCTCACAATATAGTACCCGTTTTATCCGCTGAGAAAATCGACAGTTACATTTCTGTGTTACTATACTTTGCAGTGTAACACGTCACGTAACTATATACATTTAATAGGGAACACTTGGAAGAGTTTGGTAGCTTCTAGCGGGAGCTACCTTTTGGGTACTATACAGTATACAGAGGAGGCTGCGTTTGTGCTCCCGTTTTTGCTCCGTTTGCATGACAGAGCGCACGGACTAAGACCAGACAGGTACATATTAACTAGTCTAAGGTAAGGTAAGAACATATGTCAGTATGTAAAAACGGTGAACTATTCCTTTAAATATATAATAATGGGCCCCGGGTGTCACACATTCCTGTTATGTAGCAGACAGAAGCATGTTATGTCTTCTTTAAGCTAGCTGACCTGGAAGTAAGATCTGACAGAAGGCCTCCCGCCCACTGGATATTCCCTCCCTGCTCCCCCATGGCCTCTGCTGCTGCTGCTGCTGCTGCTGCTGCTGCTGCTGCTGCTGCTGCTGTGCTTTGTCCTGTCCTTCCACCATCGCCACCTTTTCATGATGGACCACCCCTGTCAACATTTGTGGCTGCAAATGGGAAGTTCTCCAGGCTAGACAGAGAACGAGAGGTCCCACCTATACTTCCTCAAATAGGGAAACCCAGTTGGCATAGTGCCCAGGGAGAAAAAAACAAAAATGGAATAGGAAGCAGGTCTATTTGAAGGTGATCCAGGAAAACACATAGAGCTTGTTTGGTGAGTAAGTCCACACTCTGCCAAGACAGAAATATCGACATATTATTTTCACCTTGATATAAAATGTGCACATGATCCGTCTGTCTCTTGCGGGGTGTGAAGTCTGCAATGAGCAGTCGGAAATTGATTTTAAAAAAGTCACAAAGCCCCACGTGGATGATATGTAAAACAGGTCATAATCGCGCTTTCGTCTCCTTATACCTGCTTGGAAATCAGTTGTGTTTTTTTGTGGATCATCGTTCATCCCCAAGTTGAGATGACAGTTGCTGTGTGTGAGGGGAAACAGGAAAATGGATGGGAAGACTGGGAATCCATTTTGGTTTTTCATTATTGGGAGGAAGAGGATATTAGTTTTAAGTCTAGATGCATTTTAGGAGCGATGGTGCATATCGAGTCTATGCAGCTAAAGTATGGAATAGTCTTCCTGGGGTTATGAGAGAGGCCTCTACCCTGACCACGTCAAAACCTGTGTTAGGATTAGATTTTGATTTGGCCTACGTGCAGGACAAGCACAAGGACTCTGATGGACTCCATGTTTTGACTTTGATATACTCGTGACTGTCTCTGTGTGACACGTACGTCTTTCGATGTGTGACGTGACAATGTCTATATAAACTGTGTACTGCCTTTATTCTGTCTGAGAGAAAGAAACAGTAGAAACCACTGGAACTTGAGAGAAACTTAAATAAACTTCCAGAGTTTGGCGCACCACGATCATTCCAGACACCTGGTTCAAATCATATCTGTGGATCTGTGCATACAACTGATTCTATTATGTACTATTTGGGTTCAATTCAAATAACTTTATCTATCCATGCAGCGGCACGGTGGCTGAGTGGATAGCACGCTTGCTTCTCAGCCGGACGGTCCTGGTTTCGAATCCTGGTCGGAACCGGGCCTTTCTGAGTGGAGTTTGCATGTTCTCCCTGTGTCTGCGTAGGTTCCCTCCGTGTGCTCCGGTTTCCACCTACCACTAAAAACAGGTATGAGTGAGTGAGTGAATTGATGGTGTTTGGTCGGGGGCTTTGATGCGCCAGTGTGTTCGATGTCTCGCTTTCGTCATCCCCGTGTGGAGAGAATGCTGAAAACTATCTGAACAATTGTAAAAACACTTTGGGTGACCTTGGTCTATAAAATTATCTGTATAAATAAACATTACATTACATAAAGAACCCCATTTGCAGACGAAGCACGAGAAACACAAGATCTTTCTGTGTGTATCTCTTTTCAAACCCCAATTTTATTAAGTTTAGTAAGTAAATTAAATTGGGGTAAGTTAATAATAAAAAGTAAGCCCACTAATTCTATGCTGTTTGCAGAATTAACTTTCTTTATTTCCTTTTTGATGTGGTTATGTTTGCATTTTGATCTGTGTTTTTAATTGCTCTTGTGAAGCACTTTGAATTGCCTCATACACAAATTGTGCTATACAAAAAGATGATTGATTGATTGGGTATAGCATGTAAATGAGGGCATTGTTGTGTCCTTTGGCAAGACACCTCACCCATCACGGCAAGATGTGTCATAGGAGAGGGTTCGCATGCCACGAGCACTGTCCACATAGACTGGAAAAAAACAAATAAGGCTTTCAATGTAACCTCCCAAATAACTCATGAAAACCTCTGAGTGTGCAGTCTATGTGCAAGAAAATCTATTTATAACATGTCATCTTCTCCATTTCAAGTTGCCACATAGGTTTCCATGGCTACCATATTGTATCTATAAAAAACAGCTGCAGCAGAGCAAAGGAATGGGGATGGTCATGAATGATCAAGAATGAGACGTGAATCTACATGAGGCATAAACATTGTCTATTAGTGTTATAAATGTTCCATGGGTAAAGAAATGCTCATCTAGTAGTTTTCTATTGGGTCCAATTTACTATGTCTAAATATTTATTTTGGTAAATGTGGGCTTCAGCCAACTTAATGCACGCAAATGCATCAAGAGTTGCAAAATGGTCACATTTGTTCTCTAACAGGTGCTACATGTATTCATGAGCTGTTAGATCACTTCTAATTTAGGTGAATGTATAAGATAAGAAAAGAGATCCTTTATTCACTCCCCAGTGGGGAAATTTCAATGTTGTAGCGCACATGCAGGACAGTAGTAAGAGCACACACGGAGCACTCAAAATATACAATATGAGTTGCTGCTATGCTAAGTTAACCCCTAAAATTCAGTAACTCTTAGTGTCACATTTTGGGTTTAAAAAAACAATAGTCAAGCGCTCTCTGTGATTCTGTGTTTATATTTGAATTAGTGTCTTTGTAAATCCAGATATGAGTAGTAAGCCTTGACCAACTGGATTCCTTCATTCGCAGGGGAAACTTCTGCCTGCCTTAACAGCCGTCAGAGAATCAGTATCAGAATTCTGGGTAAGGATTAGCTCAGCTAGTGAATGGTACTAGTAGGTAGTGTCACTCCTGATTGGCTCTTCGGTTGCTCTGTAGTTAATATCTGAGAGTTTGGTTTAGGGTTAGCCTTTACCCTCATGCAGCCTGAGAGCTTTAGATTGCTCTGATCCTAATGGAGGCCGTTTGATACATAGATAGATAGAAAGATAGATAGATAGATACTTTATTGTCAAACACACGGGTCTGAAATTAGTTTTGCACAGCTCTGTTGACATAAAATGTAAGTACTGTACGAACACATGCAGAACATTTCACAAAGACACATTTCAATTTATGATATAAAGAGATAGATCAAATCCTCTTGGAGCCTGTTCGAGTTAGCTTCAATTTTGAATAGCCTAAAGCCTAGTGTATACTTGTGCGGCGCTGAGCTTGCGGTGATGACATGACGTCATTTGACCAATGCAGGGATCACCCTTGGGTAGCCACTATCTTGAGTTGCGGCCATGTGATTGGCTGATAAGGCATTAAAGTGAAGTTGGATAGGTGTACCTAATAATATCGAGTGCATATCAAACTTATAAACTGAACAGTTGCTTCTTTTGCACTGTTCCTGTCTTTGTTTGAATCTGTGCTTGTAGCTTATCGCATCTGATCCTGCGCTTGTAAATAGTTCATGTTTGCTCTCGGATATTTATCAAATAATGTTTTGCTGTTTGTGCTGAATGCAGTGTAAAAATAACTAAATGTTTCCAACAAACACTGTGTCTTTAGTCAAAGCGTCACAGTTGAAATTAGTTATGAAACAATGAGTGTATAGAACTGTCACATAAACCTACGCCTAGAAACCCATTTAATGATCTCAAACAGCTTGGTTCGCCATTGTTTTTGTTCTGAAGAGGAGGAAGTGGCTGTGTAAATGGGACCACTTTGGTTTCCCAGGCAACTCCTATGAGATCGCCACCACGTTGTTGGGTGTGTTGGGTGTTTTGAAGAAGAACATTTCAAAACTATGCAGGGGGGGTACGCCCGAGTGTACAAGCAACTGTGGCTGTGTAGGTCTAGCACAAACGCAAACGTAACCAGCGCGGCGTGAGTGTACACAGGCCTTAAAGCAATGGTGGTCCAGTCCTCCTAGGCCCATGGCTAATGCATAGTATTTCTCAGCAAAACAGTGAAATGATCTTTTGGACATTTGGCACAGTGCTTCCCACAGAATAACAAATGCTGGTTGTTAAAACGTCGATAACTTTGGTGCAAGAAAATCATGAACGCTTTTTAAAACCGTAGGCTACAATTATAGAACAACAAACAGCATTTATGATGAGAACGCAGCTGTATGTGGCTTTGTGGGAGGTCTCAGCAGCGACAGAGAGAGTCTAATCACCATGTTCTGGAGGTGACGCCTCCATCCTCCTAAAAACCATCGCTGCTTTTCACCAGGAAACAAGATTCAAACCGGTGAACTTTTTAATCCACGGCTGAAAAAAAGCTGATCAAAAACACAAACATGTAGTGATGAAAGCAAACTGTTTTAGAGCCAGGGACTATGGACATGGATTTCTTGTATTTTTTTGTATTTTTGTGGTTTCAAAGTGAGGTAGTCCAGTGTTTCGGTTGTATGTTGGACCCCAAAGCAGAAACAGAGATGAAGCTTGATTCAAAACGGATTTACTTAACAAAAAACAAAAACATGAAAAAAACTGAAAGCAGGCAGTGGAGACAGGGAGCGGGCTGGTCGGACAAAAGCAGATAGGAACACAGGACACAAAAAAAGAAATAAAATAAAAAAGACATGCAAGACCTACATGTATTGTACAGGTTTTTAGTGGTATAGGGGAAACCGGAGCACTCGGAGGAAACCGGAGCAAACTCCACTCAGAAAGGCCCTGTTCTGACCGAGATTCGAATCCAGTGTATATGTATAGAGTCTATGGGAAAAATATGAATAATGATGTAATAGTTGTGTTACGCACTTTGGGAATTCTGGTTTACACATCCCAAAGTGTATTCCTGTATTCTGACACACCACTGCTGTGGACATAACTGCAGATGGTGAGCCTGATTGGGTCTGACAGGTGAAGACCACACGAGCCTGAACAAGCAGAGGCTGAAGTGAAGGGGGGGCGTGTTAGAGCCAAAGAGGGGGAACCCAAAACAAGATTCAACAGGGTTTATTTTATTTAACAGGATGTAAAGAAAGGTAGATCAGGAGCAATGGAAGGTGTTGGAGCTGGAGCAGGTGAGTAACAGCAGGTAAATTCTGATGCAGTGGCTGTTGACTGGTGCAAGGATCCGGAGGCAAGGAGAAAAAACTAAAATCAGTTGAAGAATTTGACGGGAATCACAAAATAATGAGAGTACTCCCCAGGATTAAGTACTATGCTGATGAGTGATGGCCAATCAGGAGCAAGGAGCAGGAGAAGCCACGCCCACAGCAGCAGCAACAGGAGGGAGGGGGCAATGGAGTTCATATGGATCTCAATACCATACAGATAAAAAAAAAAACAACAATTCTGTGCCTCGAGTCTTTTGATGTTTTAGACATGTCAAAACATTGTTCATGATCAATCACAGACCTGGAGTTGTTTATATCCATCCATGCTAATATCAGAAACTTCTGGCAAACATGTAACTCCGCCCCTTCTGTTTTAACGCTCATGTCTCAGTCGTAGTATATGATATAACATCCACACACCAGAGCTGTTTTCTGCTTTGCAATTTCTCAAGTGAAATTAAGATTTTCACTGTTACAAGCCTGTGTTTGCAGCTGGTCATTTTCATGTTAAAAAAAACACAACAAATTCTATTCCTCCCTCTGGTGGTAGCAAAGGGATAGGACAGGCTGAGGGCATCATTTAGAATCTAGATAGATAGATAGATACTTTACTGATCCCCGTAGGAGAAATTCAGGTGTTCAGTAGCAGAAAAAAAAAAAAAACATAATTTAATCAGCCACAGGTCTTCAAGTCACAGCAGCAGAGATGGAGTACCCTCTGGGTGGAGCAGGACGGGTCACAAGATGGAGTAGCTGCTTGGTTTGGACCATTTTCTCTGCTCTAGTCCAAAGTAAAATGCAAAATGCTTCATTAGCATTATTCAAAAAGTTAGCATTCCTCCAGTGGATTTTCACCTGATCCACTTGGTTCGGACCATGAATCCTCTCTGCTCTGGTCTGGACCAGTGTATAACCTTGAACACTGCCCTGCAACAACATCTCAAGTAGAAAAAAGCAATAGAAATAAAAATTATAAAGCACTAAACAACTGTTTCAGAGCTACTTATGACTTGCTGCCGTTTTCCAGCGCATTCAAAAGTAATTGCCCTTCATACTTGTTTCACCCTATAATTTCTACTGAGTTTTTTACTGAGGATTTTAAAAAGCCAAAAATAATGTGGAATATTTATTCTCGAAGGGGTGATCTTTCGGTCCCTATGAATGAAAAACATGTTGCAGTAAATATACAGGGCCTGGTTAGTACTGTGATGGGACCTCAGGGGACCACAGTTTTTAACGTGTCAAACTGCTGCTGTGTCCTTAAGCAAGACACCTCACTCACATTAGAATGAGTCTGGTGTGTGCGTCAATGCTTGGTGGTGGTCATTAATGCCAATGGCACATACTAGTTGCCTTTCTGTTGTCAGTGTGCCCCAGGGCAGCTGTAGTTACAGTAAGAGTGTATCACCAATGTGTGCGGAGTGATTGAATAATGACATGTGAAGCGTCTTTGAGTGTCCAAACAAGCACAATTATTGTTATTATTATTATTATTATTACTATTATTATTAGGGATTCATCGACACAACTTATTTCAAAACCGATACGAGTACCTTAATTTGAGTTCTTGCCGATATAGAATACCGATGCGAATACTGCACTGTGTTATCCCTGGGAATTCATAAAACTAATACAACTGAAATTTAAAATGCTATACTCTGTGTGGTGGTGAGTTTTCAGATGTTTCATCAAGTTGCTGGTGTTATACGTATTTGTTTTGGACTCACCGCGTAACAAGCTGTCTGCTGTTGTAACGCTAGTGTAAAATACCGGTTGCGCGGAATCGGGTCCTTTGGTATGTACAAACCTATAGTATCGACCCTTGCTCTAATTGTTATTTTTATGCTAAAGCCTACAAACAAATAATCTACATGTTCAGGCACTAAAAGAAGCCACACTTAGTCACAAACCCACTTCTCAGACACGAGGCTGGGGATCAATGATGCAATGACGGGCCATCCCACTCTGCCGCCCGCGTGCCATCACACTGCAGCGCCGCAGGGCAGTCATGCAGATTTACAAGTCTCACTTTAGTGCAGAGGGATTGAAGGCTCCAGGATAAATCACTTCTAAAACAAGGCTTTTACTGAGCTCAGTTTGTCTGCCTGTGTGGGAGGAAACAGCCTGCACACAAACAGGCTCCATCGACACGTCAATGTGACACCGTGAGGAGGTTATGTCTGTGCTGAGTTTAGTCACAGTTATTGATCAAGAATTGCCTTCATTACACTGCAAAAATAAAATATGAAATGTACTTATCCAAACAAGATTGAGACAAAAAACAGTTGGAAGTTTTATTTTGCTATTAACTTTTATTTTACTACTAACTAACTAATTAATCTTGTTTAATGTGTGCAACCTGAGTGTTCATTAGGAGTGTGACAATACATCGATATGGTGATGTATTGTGATACTTTCTCACGCGACCAATTATCGATATGCTTTGGTCAAGTATCGTTAAAAAAAATATTAGTATCAGTACTTAATATATGGCTACATTACGCATCTCCATTCCATTTATCATGAAATTAAGTGTATTTTTTCACTAAAAATGTTTCTTTTATTTATGCCATAGATAATCGTATGTATATTTCTGACCAATATATCGATAATCGTCATATTGTGATATAATTGTTATCGTGAGCTTTGTATCGAGTATCGTATCGTGAGGTACCCACCGCCAGTGTTCATATTTTCTCTTTTTATTCTGCTGTAATGTGCGCCGACACAACGTCAAATTTCTCAGCTGAGAGACGAATAAAGGTTTATTTTATCTTATCTTCATTCTTTTCCTCATTCCAAATTAAAAAATACACTAAAAATCATGCTTGTCCCATCGGCAAATCTTGACATTTTTCTAAAATCAGGATCAAATCAGACCACTAAATGCCACCTTCATCTTATTAGAAAACATTTATTTTTGTATGTTTTTTGCATACTTGTCCTAAAGAGCCCTGTGAGTCACTATTTGATGCTTTGGACAAAGAGCTGATTGGCTGAGTGAGTGGTCCTCTTTTTTTCACTTTTCCATGTGAAAAAGCTGATCTCAAAATGGCCAAAATACACGTATTTGAACAGGTCGAACCAAACGGTTTTGAGACCAAGGAACCAGGTGGATTTCAGCTCAAAGGATTTAGAAGAGAAGACCCCTGCTGCACGGCCTCAGTCCTTGTTCTACAGCCTGAGTCTTGGATCTATAGCCAGTCGGGGTCTCAATGTGAGCCTCGCCAAGGTTTCTCACTTTGGTTTTGTGAGTCGTTCCTTTCCGATGAAGGAGGGTTTAAGCACAGGGATGATCCAGGACATTCATGAACATTTATGGACAGTGATCATCCAGCTCCCTAAGAACTGACGGCTCCTGTGTGTTGCTATTATTGTGTTTCCTTCTTTCGATCTGTTTGATTCTCTGATTTGTTGTTGAGGAATCGACATCTTTTTAAAGTCCTCCGAGCCGACTGCTGTTGTGATTTTGAACTACACACATAAAGTGTAATACAAGTGCTGAAAATACAGTAGTTTTATGTACAATTAGCAACAAAAGTTTGAAGTTATTTTTTAAATAACTTTAAATAATTATTTTTTAAACGATTTTTAAAAAACGATTTAAAGAAAGTGATTTACACATTTAAAGGACAAGAAAATTCTTATTTAGGGGGAAAATGTTCATACAGGGAACTTTTTGGAGAGAGATAGACCTTCACAAGAAATACATTTTGGGTTGTTGCAGATTTGCAACATTGGCCCGCAGCTGTAATGCATGTACTATATCTATATTTATCCATCTCTCATTGTAGGCAGTGTTGGTTTGATAAATGATTAGAGGTTTATAGTGATACAGACTTGAAATTGATGCCTATAGATAATTTATTTTGGTGAAACCAATTTGGAAGTGAGACAGCTCCTCCCCCTGGTGAGCAGGTGGAAAACTGTGTGTCCAGTAGTGGTACTTGAGAAAAAAAGCTTCAAAAATATGGATGTGGAATAGCCTGGCCTTAACCATCTGTACACTCTGCTCAATCATCATTTCACTGCATGTAACGTCTGGGTCTGGTCCCTGTGTTTGCCATTACTATCGGTTAAATTCCATCCTACCAATCAGCGAGCGCGGGAGGCGGGGGTTGTAGTTAGATGTGGGTGATGTCAAGAGTTTGCATCGAACGGGCAGGTTGTAGTTTGGCAATGGCGAAAAATGCGATAGTGAAGTATTCCGGTCTGGTTTTGTCAAGAAATTGAAGCCGGAGCAAGAGGAATGTTTAGCAAATGTAATTGGCGGCAAAAATTGTGGTGCTACTCCCCACGGGCTCTGTTAGCGGCAAAGGAGATGGCTAGGCTAAATGCTAACGACTCACTTGGGCGCATTACATACGTCACGGTAAACTGAGATCCAATCGTTTCAATCTGCAAAAGGAGTTAATCCCTCCCACCTGTTAACGGAGCTTAATGGAAGTAGATAGGCAACAAGAAAATAAGTTGTTGCAAATCTGCAACGCCTGCCTGGAGAGGTTTGATTCAGGTAATCAAAATGCATTTGAAACTTCTATAATAGAATAATGTTATTGTTTGAGCTCTATATCTTTCCATTGTAAAATAATACAGAGATGAGAAGCAGAGAACATGGAGCATGAGCAGAGGAGGGGGCTCACACATGGGGCTCACACCTGCAGAGGGCACCAGGCAGCGGGGGGCAGTCAGAGTGGATCTGCAGGTGTGTGAGACTGGACAGCTCTGAGGACAACAGCGAGACACGAGACAAATGTACGGAAGCCTCAAGTGGTTCATAGAGCTCCACTTGGACATCACAAGTGGAGGCTGGCAACTGGCACGAGAATCTGGAGGCAAGAAAAACCAAAATCAGATGAAAAAGTCCACAAATAGCACAAAAACAATGAGAGTCTTGTCTCGCTGCGGTAGACTGACGATCTGACAGAGAACTGGTGGACTGCCCAGGCTTAAGTACTGCACTGAGGAACATGATTTTTGACAGGAATATTCAGGAAAAGTGGCTTAATGCCCAAAAATCAAATTTTATTTAATGATTCATATTAATAATTCATAACATGAAATTCAGAATCTCTTCCCTTTGTGGTTTTAAAGCTTCTGATCTGAAAATCTATCTGAAAGTCTACTACAAAAATCTACACTGTAAAAAAAAAAAATGTGTTTTTACAGGAAATCGCTGGCAGCTGGAGTCACCAGGAAATTCCTGTAAAAAATACAGTTGCACAGTAAATAGGTTTACATACAGAACTGTAAATCAATTTACAGTGATTAAACGTCAAGCGGAACCACATAAAAAATCTGTTAAGTTGTCAGTTAAAGAACGTTATAATAGCATAATTGTATTGTATTTAGACTAACAGTTTCCTGTGTATTATACAGAAAATATGTGCTTATTGTGCATCAAACACCTGTTAAATTTACAGGGACTTAACTGGTAGAATTACAGTGAAAGTAAGTTTTTTGTAATATGATGTTCTGCATTTAATACATAAAATCCTTGAATAATATACAATGTTTCCATGTTCTAATAAGCAAATTATACACTGAAAAGAATATACCAACCCAAAAAAATACGACATAAATGTAAAGTATCACATTTATTTAGCAGCCAGCATTGTAAACATTTTTTGCATCAATCAAGAAGAGTTACGTTTGGGATAAAAAAAACCACAACATCCTACTCATCTAATTGGAAAACATACTAGGCTTTACAGACTTGCAAGAAAGATCCCTTTGCTGAGAGCTGTTGGAGTGAGGGTGGTCCTCTTTTTCACTCTTCTCTCTGAAAAAGCCCTTCTTAAAATGTGACAGACCAACTTGTCAAACATGTATGAAAACTAATGACAGAGCCAGGTATCAGTGAACTAGGTTTTATCGGTAAACTAGTCTAGTCCGTTTTCAGTACAGAACTAAATACCTTTTCAAATTCTCATTTTTGTCTATTTTGGACATAAATTCAGACAACTGGTTTAGAACACAATACCCATAGACTAAAGGCCTATGCAAATATGACTCTTGAACAACAACATGCACATCAGCAGGATGCAATTATACAAACAAACAATTGCTTTAACAAAAGTGCATCAAAGAACAGTCAAAAGTCCACATCTGCTTAACGCCACTCATGGTCAGAAAGTTCCTGTATCAGGGCGAGTACTCGGGGGTTCATGTTGAGATGTCTCTTGTTATTCTCCACTTTGGTTCCTTTTTCAGGATTTATGGAGAAGAAGCATCTGTAAAATACATTGAACCAAATAAGCATTTGAAATGCATTGGTAAAAGAAAGTATGATTTAAAATAATAATATATAATAAAAAAAATATATATAAATAAATAAATTTGCATATTTCTTGGTACACAGAGATAGAGAGAGCTAGAGATAGAGAGATGGTTAGATAGAGAGAGAGATAGAGAGAGAGATGGATAGAGAGGAGAGATTTAGAGAGATATGGATAGAGATAGAGACAGAGAGAGACAGAGAGAGAGATGGATAGAGGGAGATGGATAGAGAGATATGGAGAGATAGAGAGAGGGAGAGATATAAATAGAGAGGGATATAGATGGATAGAGATAGAGGGAGAGAGAGTGAGAGAGATGGATAGAGAGAGATAGAGGGAGAGATAGATGGATAGAGAGAGATAGAGGGAGAGATAGATGGATAGAGAGAGAGAGAGAGATATAGATGGATAGAGAGAGAGATGGATAGAGAGAGAGATATAGATGGATAGAGAGAGAGATGGATAGAGAGATAGTGAGAGAGAGAAAGAGAAAGAGAGAGATAGAGATGGATAGAGGTATAGAGAGATTTTGATAGAGATAGAAATATGGATAGATATAGATAGAGACAGATATAGAAAAATAGAGATAGATGGATAGAGAGACAGATAGTTTGAAGCAGATGATTGCTTGCTCACCTTTGAAGAAACTCAAGAGTGGAACCCAGTCCAGACGGATAGTGTATATTGAAGCAGTAGAAGCTCCCAAACATGAGGCACAGAGCAGATATGAATGAAGAGATGGTTCCATTTGTGATCTCCCGGTCTACACTCAGCATGTACCTAGTGGCTGAATAGCAGGACTGCCCTGTGAACAAAATATTGGAATTATTATTCATAAGTACATGCCGCGTAAAACCAAAATGAAGCATACTTACCACAGGCAACAACGGCTGGTGTCAATGGCAGTTGTTCCAGCTGGACTTCAGCCAGACATGTATCGTCTACATCAGGGGTTCCCAAAGTTTTTAGCCCGCGACCCCCATCATAATTGCCCTGCTAACCTGCGACCCCCGGGCCCCCCCCCCCCAACAGCCCTTCCGTCACATGAAATGAGCATGTATTTCCCTGATACGGAGTAACGCTTTCTAGAGACTCACGCCACTACCGAGCTGCACTGTCCAGCCCAAAAAAGGAGGCTTGTATATTTTTACTCATGTAGTGACACAGTGATGGGCTTGGTGGGCTCCCTCCTCAGCAGAAGTGGAGCGCATTTCTTGCGGCTCGCCCTCACTGTTCTCCTACCGCGGTAAAGTGGGCCGGCTTTCCGGAGTCAGCGGTAAAGAGGTCCGCACATTAAAAGCGGGCGGCCGCTTTCTGCTGTTACTTTATGCGGTTCATCCCCACGGTTTCTCTTTCCAAAGTTACTGTCAGTAAAGGCATAAACCGGCCACCCGCTTTTAATGTGCGGACCTCTACCGCGGTGAAGTTAGTTTGAAGTTGGATATCCGACAGACATTCAACGGTCATTCCCTCTCGGTACACCTCTCCTTCTCTCTGGGTTCAGAGCGACTCGAAAGCCGCTCCAACATTTTAGTGCACCCCTACTACACACAGTACGGTAAACACGCGGAGACATGTACGCTGGTCTAATATTTACATATAAAAAATCATTAGAAATACTTACAACATTTTAATGATAAAATAAGAGGTGTACCCCCTGCAGCTAGTGGAGGACTATGATCCTGACCTGATTTGGAGTCAATAGGTCACATGACCTGGAAGCTATTGAGCTAAAATGCTAATATTTGCCTTTAAAAATTCATTAAAAATTCTTTAGAAAACTTAAATGACAAAAGAAGAGGTGTACCCCGTACAGCTAGGGGAGGACTATGATCCTGACCTGATTTGGAGTCAATAGGTCACATGACCTGGAAGCTATTGAGCTAAAATGCTAATATTTACATATAAAAATTCATTAAAAATACTTAAAACACTTTAATGATAAAAGAAGAGGTGTACCCCCTGCAGCTAGTGGAGGACTATGATCCTGACCTGATTTGGAGTCAATAGGTCACATGACCTGGAAGCTATTGAGCTAAAATGCTAATATTTCCATGTAAAAATTCATAAAAAATACTTTTAAAAAAATTAAATGACAAAAGAAGAGGTGTACCCCCTACAGCTAGGGGAGGACTATGATCCTGAGCTGATTTGGAGTCAATTGATCACATGTCCTGGAAGCTATTGAGCTAAAATGCTAATATTTGCCTTTAAAAATTCTTAAAAAAACTTAAATGACATAAAAGAGGTGTACCCCTTGAAGGGGGTCAGGTCAGGATCATAGTCCTCCCCTAGCTGCAGGGGGTACACCTCTTTTTTGTCATTTAAGTTTTTTAAAGAATTTTTAATTTTTTTTAAAGGCAAATATTAGCATTTTAGCTCAATAGCTTCCAGGTCATGTGATCAATTGACTCCAAATCAGGTCAGGATCATAGTCCTCCACTAGCTGCAGGGGGTACCCCTCTTATTTTATCATTAAAATGTTGTAAGTATTTTTAATGATTTTTTATATGTAAATATTAGACCAGCGTACATGTCTCCGCGTGTTTACCGTACTGTGTGTAGTACGGGTGCACTTAAATGTTGCGGCGAATGTCTGTCGGATATCCAACTTCAAACTGACTTCACCACGGTCGGACCTCTTTACCTTTGACTCCGAAAAGCCGGGCCTCTTTAACGCGCTGTTCTACCGCTGTCCTCCCTCCCTCCTCTGCCCTCTCTCCCTCCGCTGCCCTCTCTCCCTCCTTTGCCCTCTCTCCCTCTCTTCGCACCATCAGCCTGACCCCTGATACAAGTGACTTTTCTCCCCCTCCGGGTTTTTCTGTTGTGGATATTAACCACGTTTCATTTTAAAGCAGGTATTATTTATTTGTAGCCTCCAAACACCTTTAGTTTTAGCAAACAACAGCAGGACACGCTTTGTCGCTGCGCATGATGTGAGCTGTGTTACGTGATGATTTTGATTGACGCTGCAATGACTGGGACAAAATTACTAACGTTATTAAAATATATTATAGTCTCCAAACACAATTTAACAAGTAGTCCTTTTGAATCAAATCAAATGCTAAATAAATATTTAAGGGCTTTATATTTGCTCAAAAAAGTTTGTGTGGAAATCATCTTGCGACCCCCCCAGGGGTTCCCGCGACCCCCCGGGGGGTCGGGACCCCCACTTTGGGAACCACTGGTCTACATAATTGAACATAGACTCCTCCTTCTCATCAAAATAATTGAGCAGAAGCAGGATCATCTCTTTCACGTCTGTTGTCCTCGCAGCCTCTGAAGCCTTGCATATTCTTGGAGGAATTTGTCACTTTTTTTCACACAAACAGTGGTCATGTAGTTGAGAAGCCTTTTCCCCTTCAAATCCAAATTTCGTGTGAATGTCTCTTGAAGATCTAAACCAGTTAGCTCTTTGTAGTGGATGGACATGCCAAGTTCATTAAACAAAAATGGCCACTCATCACACAGGTGTCTTATACTTTTTCCCTGGTTGACATGGAGGCTTCATTAGGCACTTTACCTCCTCTGGATTAACATTTGAACTGTTTTTCATCGTCTTGAGTTTTTCAATCTTTTGCTGCTGGCTTTCTTTTGTTTCCTCAAGAGGCATACATTTAACATTCCACTTAATGCAGCCATAGGTATCCTGCATTGATGCAGTCTCTTCGATTGGAATTTCATCAGTGTGGTCAGAATCATCAGCTTGACGTTTTCTTTTTCTTATTTTGGGTGTTGAGCTACGCTGCACGTTTTCGATTCTGTTCTGCAATTGTTTAACCAGAGAGTAGTAACCAGTCCCAACGACATTCCCCTCTATAATATCTTTGAGAGAGTTAGGATATTTTACCACATCTACTGCTTGCTTTTTTCCAATACGTGGACCTTTTTCCATCATCTCGGTCACAACAATCCGGATCATCTTCCGTCTAAGTTTTGGAATCGTTTTCCCCTTTCTAAACATTGAACCAAATCATCAGGGAATTTTTGCCATGGAATTTCAAAGTCTCCACACTGCGTGGTGATTCCTGAGCTGCTGGAGGAGGTTGACGATGAACTTTGAGGTGAAACAGAGAGGAATGATAAAGATCTTGCAGGTGAGACTTCCACAGATGATGAACTGTTCTCAGGTGCTTGATCTATAAAAAAATACAAATAAATCACTTAGGAAATCTAAACAAAGTATGTCCTAAACTGCGGTCATAAAATTTTTGAAATGATTCAATTACTTACATTTCTGTTTCCAAAAAGAAAGGAGTCGCCTCGCTTGTACAGGTCTTAATGCTGTCAAATCTTCATCCTTTATGAAGCGGGGATCATCATAAGTCTTTACTCCAATGGCCTGCAGTTGTTTTGTTACAGCAGGAAGATCTGGTAGGACTTCAAAGATGGCTTGATCCAGAAAGTCACTCATTATTTACTAAGGGAGAAGGTAAAATACATTAATGAACAGGTACTATTTACAGAGTTAAAACTATAGAGCTATTATTGTTTCAATAATATTTGTGTGTGTGAAAAAAAATATATATTTTTGCCTTGGCAGATTTGCAAGTGTAACTTGGACTGTGTGTGTCTGTACCCAGATCTGTGTGTGTGTAATTTGTCATTTGTATCTGTAACAGAACAATCTGTGTGTAAATAACCACGTTGTAAGAAGAGAAGAATGGAAAAAGCCTAAGTGCTACGCACAGGCTCTCGTTTTACACATATATACTGGATATATACATATTAGGGGTGTAACGGTACGCTAAAATCGTATTCGGTTCGGTACAGTGTCTTGGAGAGCTCGGTTCGGTTAATTTTCGGTACAAAAAAAATAAGAAATTACAAAATCTTTATTTTGAAAAGCTGCCAATACACAATAGAATTTTTGCATAAAATAAATAAAAGCGACCCATTTGGGTGATATTTTTCAATAAATTGCACACTTATAATGAACTACACACATTTTGTAACATTTAAAATAAAAATTAAAGTGACCCATTTGGGTCATATTTTAAATAAATTGCACTCTTTATGAAGAAATACACATTTTTAAAATGTAAATACTGCAACTAGTTAGGACCTGAAAACGTTTAACACTAGCAACAGCTTCAGCTTGTATATCAACAAAACTAACTATTCAAGTTTAAAGTTTTTGGCTAAAAAGATTAACCTATCCACATTTTCTGAAGAGAGCACAGATCTGGTTGCAGTGACAATATCTCCAGCAGTAGAAAAAACCCTTTCACTTGGAACAGAGGTAGCTGGAATAGAGAGGTAGCGCTTTGCTAGTTTTGCAATGTGCGTGTATGAGGCCTCATTGCTTTTCCACCACAGAAGAGGGTCAGCTTCAAGGGAGAGGCACCCTGAAGCTCTGTACCTAACCATTTCTTCTTGGACCTGCTCCAAAAGGGGTACCTTGCTACTTCCCACCTGTCCCTGGAAAAGTTCACCAAAGAGTTCAGTCATTACAGACTTCTTAGCTGGAGGTGATGAGGAGGATGTCCCAGGAGATGAAGATGCTCCAGCTGTTATCTTGTTGACATCCTCTGTCTGCAGAACACATAAGGCATTTTTTTTAATAGGTAAATTCACATTTTTATTGTAAATAAAAAGTTTATTAGATACAATACCTGTTCTTCTGTGGTGATTATTTCTGTTGTGAGGTCAGTGAATATCCTCTCTCGTTCATCATCATCTATATGAGGCAGGGCTTTAAATCTGGGGTCTAGTGCAGTGCACTTGTGCAAAAAGTCACAGCATGTAGAGTATCTGTCCTGCAGATTCTTTGTGACTGCTACCTTAACCTCCCTCACAATTGGACGGTCCTCTTGTTTTGGTGCCATAGAGTGGAGAACAGTGGCTTTCAGTGGGAGTATCATTGACACTGATGCTTTTGTTTCAGTGCTCATTAGAGTTGTGATGGTTTTTAGAGGTTTGAGCACTTCAATAAGTTCCTCTGCCATAGTCACTTCCTCATCATTGAGTGTGTAAATGTCTTTGTTCTTGAGAGCTTTCTCCTTGAGTGCTGAATATATAGCGGCTTGCTGTTCAAGGTACCGTTCAATCATGTCATAACTAGAGTTCCAGCGCGTGAGAACGTCTTGAATGAGTGAATGCTTTGGAATATTCAGCATTTCTTGCTTGCACTCCAGTATGTGGGCAGCTGTGGTACTTCTATGAAAAAATGTCACAACTTTTCTGACTTTGCCCAATAATCTGGATACCTGGTTAATGGCTGTTGCTTTTTGGGAAGCTAAATTGATGGTGTGTGCAAAGCAACCAATCTGAGGGCCCAGTCCTGCTTCTTGTATTGCATTTACGATGTTACGTGCATTGTCTGTTGTAACAGGAATTGTAGTCCCAGGCCTCTCCAGCTTCCATTCATGCACCGCCTCCTTTAGGTGCTCCGCAAGGTTTGTGCTTGTGTGCTGTTCATACACGGGCCTCGTTTGCAAAACGTGACTCACCATTTCCCAATGTGGCGTCATGTAATGCACAGTTACAGTTAAATAGCTCTCTGTTGCTCGCGATGTCCATCCATCTGTTGTAAGTGATACAGTAGGCGCACTCGATAGCTTGTTGACCACATCAGTTTGAACTTTTTCATATAGTGCTGGTATAACTTTTTGGCTGAAGTGCGGACGCGATGGGATATTGTAGCGAGGCTCAAGACTTTTAATCATATACTTAAAGCCAGCGCCTTCAACAACTGAATATGGACGCAAATCGGTAGCGATGAAAACACCTATACCATGCGTTATTGCTTTCGCTCGATCCGAAGTACTTGACAGGGGTTGTTTAAATGCCGACGTTAGCGGTACTTGCACAAGGCTGCTTTTCTTCTTAGTAGAAGTGATATTTACATTCGGATGATGCCGTTTTAAGTGCGTTAACATGTTAGATGTGTTGCCTGCCGCATACCCGATCTCCGTGGAACAATGTCGGCATACAACTTTGGATTTATCCACTCGTCTATCCCCGTTATGTATTTGAACAGGGAAGCCAAAGTGTTCCCAAACAGGAGACCGTAGTGAGGTGGGAGGGTCTTCAAGCTCTGGCTTCTCTTTCGCTGTTGCCATGATGCCATTTCTCACGGCTACTCGTGCACATAGACTTTATAAGCTTGTGCAGCTCTACTGTGCGTCACTCAATAGCGTCCGTGCGGAAACTCGCCTAGGAACTTTTTTACCGCTGCGCTTAATATCACGCTAATAATAAATGTATATTATTTAATGAAAAAAATACACCGAAACGGTACGCAAGTGGACCGAACCGAACAGGCCACATCGAAACGGTTCAATACATCCCCGTGAACCGTTACACCCCTAATACATATATATCCAGTATGTAACATGTTTGCACATTTTCTCCTTTTGCACAATCTGAGTGTCTATCCATGCCAAATGTGACATGTAAATTTCTTCTATGTGAGATAAATAAAGCACATCTTATCTATACATGTCACCAATACCATCAGGGGAACACGCAGTATGCTTTCTACTCATATGAGAAGTAAATGTTGATTTTTTGTGTGAAAGCATGGTTGCAGCCTTTCACTGGACAAGACACAGACCTGCCCTCTCCAAAGTGATCTTTTAAATGGCACACAAGCTCTTTTACAGTGTCAAAATGGCGGCCACACAAGGGAACCGCGCATTTTAAAATGCCAAGTACCACTTGGGACATGATGTAAAAATTTACATTGTGAAGGCGATAAAAGTGTCCCCTTAAAGCAGAGTACGTTGTAAATGTTTGAATACAATTGGACTCAACACATTTAAACACACAACGAGGTTCATTTCTGTGTACTCTGCAATGTAGGACATTGGCTTTAGACGAGGCAAAAGTCTTTCTACAAAAGAAGCACGTGATCATTGCGAAAATGATGTTTAATTTCTCACATGAGCTCAAAGTAATTTATAAACTGGTTATAAACTGCGACTGAAGGTGCTAGCCTCCACCGCGCTAGCTTACACCACGCTAGCTTACACCACGCTAGCTTACACCACCTTACACCATGTGCTAAAACAAATGTAAATGCTTACCGGTCAAACTCTCAAATTTCCGCAACAGACACGGGTCAAAAAGACTATGGAAAGGTATCCAACTAAATAAAGCAGGCTGACACCGAAAAGCTCGGCACTTTGTTCTCTGGTAGTCTGGGGGCTCGTTGTAGCGTTGTCAGAGTCAGTGCGAGGACGTGGAGCTCGAATGGGGAGCGCGCGGCGCGTGCTTCTGCTGCTGCTTCCGCCCACAGTCGTTATCCAATCAAAAACGATCTGCGGACTTTGAATTTTGAAATACAACATTTTCACAAACTATCATATCGTTGAGTAAAGGGTTAGATCATGATGGATACACGTGTGAAGATACATTAAATAAAATAATTATTATTATTATTTTCTATTCATAAAACAACAATACATGTGGTTTTAATTTTATAGTGGACAAAGAATACAAATTTCAAAAGTGCACATTGAGGTATAGCATTCGGCCTTGTTAGTTATTCAGCCTGTGATAAATCATAAAGCTTTATATTATATCTGTTATTAAAACATATACAGGAGGTTTTGTACGAGGTCTTTTGTTCCATCATAATTAGAGAAGTAACTTCTGTATTCAAAGTGATACACTTCCAAAATGCTGCATTTAAAATTATAACAAAAACCGTGATGAAAAACATTTGATCTCAATGTTCACTGTTTAACAGACATGTTGGAAGTATCAACCAAAAATGTAAAGTCACTTACATTCTGGAATGCTTTTGAAATAACTGGCAAAAATGTATTTTCTTACAAATGTTTAATGTAATGTCAACATATTAATTTCGTTTTTGGTGTTACAATATTTAACCGTTTTAATTACCGTAAGATCTATTTTTAACAAATATATTTGATTAAAATGGCATCTCGTTCCTGTAAACACTACATTTATTATTTGTTACATTGTTTACAAATAATGTATGTGATTTCAACAAAATTCCTTTGTTTTTTGTTTTACCATACAAAACTGTAGGGATTTCACAGAGTTTTTCTGTAAATTTTACAGTCTTTTTTTACAGTGTAACTAAAACATAAGACATTAATTAAAGCAATCTCATGGATACAAAAACATGTAATATAAGTGTTGATTAGCAGGTCCTTGTATGGATGTTTATACTATTCTTTAGTTTTTAAATATCGGTATGTTGATGTGCAATCATTACAAGGAAATTGATAGATAATAATACATTTTATTTCTTAGGCATCTTTCTTGACACTCAAGGTCGCCTTACATGCAAGTAAAAAGTGTATTTTAAAAACAGTTAAAATACAAAGTTAAAAGCATCATGGACAGAGGAGAGTGTGGTTATGTTAGTGAGTATGCTTGTCTAAACAGATGAGTTTTGAGGGTGGAAAATTGATAGATAGATAGATAGATAGATACTTTATTGATCCGTGTAGGAGAATTTCAGGTGTCCAGTAGCAGCAGAAACACACATCCATAAATCATAAACAACAAAATCTACATAAACAATAACATGAAAAATACAAACATAAAGTTTGCAAGAGATAGTAAAAATATAGAAAATAAAAACACACAAAACAAAACCTTAAAACATTAAAATTATACATAAATAGTCACATTCATTAAAAAGAGTACGTTTACAATTCTTCAGTTGTGGCACAGCTAAACAGAACTGTTTTTAACCTGGATTTGAAAACTGCCAGAGCAGACACCTGTCTCACATTCTCAGGAAGATTGCTCCAGATTTTAGCTGCATAAATCTCAGTAGTGCTTCCTGTGCATGTCCTTCCACAGATTACTACGGCCCTAAATGTCCCCAAGTGTTTTGAACTCACACAGACGTTGACCTACATCACAGCTCAATGAGAACTATTTTCACCTGCACGTATGCGAACGCTGCCAGGCTCCGCCCCTTTTCTGTTTGCACTTCTCCCGCAGGAGTCCGCTCGCATGTACTTAATGCAGATCGCATTTGCATAACTTAATGAGACAATCCACTTTAGCGCTGCAGATGTCCTGTCACTCCTGCCCACGTTAGAAACCGCTGCTGGAATCAGTCCAGGTTCATCTCCACGGCCCGGGCCACAAGACCACACCGTTTCAAGTCAGAATTTAAAACTTGAATGAAAGAGACTCCGAAAATGTTGCTTCAATTTTTCATGAACCTCTTCTCACGGGAAAATCTCAGGCAATTCGCTGTGAGTGGGAACTGACAAGGTGATGACGAGGGGAGAACGAGAGATTCTTGTCGTGCAGGGACGATATCTGACAGATTATTGAAGTTACCTGAGGCTACAAACTATCCGACAATAATATTATAAGACCTATGTGCAGACCTGACTCTGGGCCTCCTGCTGGGACTCTGAGCAGCACGGGGACTGGCCTCCAACATGTTTAGTCTTCCTGAAAATGTGAGACAGGCTTCTACTCTGACAATATTTAAATCCAACATAAAAATGGTTGTTTTTAGCTGAGCAGACAACTTAGGGATTGTATCTTTGGTCTGTACTGTTATATTTATGATCCTAGTGCCTTGTTTGAATTGAATATTGTTTTGTTAAGCACTTTGAGTCGCCTTTTATATGAACAAAATATACTCAAACTCACCTTGCCTTACTTTTTGTTCTCATTCCAGTGATGTCATGCTTGAATGTCTCTTAATAGAATAAAACATTTTTGCTTTACTCATTGGCCAATCTTCTTTTAAGATAAAAGTTAGAATTGATTTTCATTTGATGTTGGCGGCGTGTGACCACAGGTGGAGGCTGGATCCTGCTCCGACACAGATGGTAGTTTCATCGTGCCCATTCTGTGCTGTACTCAAAGCAGCCCAGAGCAGAGACCAATTCCAGTTTCAAGTCTGTCACTCCAGCAGGATTCATTGACTCCAAGAAAGTCAGTCCTTTCACTCCATAGACCTGAGTCTGAGCCAGGTCCTTCACGGGTCCTCAGAGCATGTATTGTTTGTTGCAGTCCAGTCCATCCATCCATTTTCTTCCCCTTAATCCATTTCTAGGTCAGGGGGGCGGCAGTCAGAGCTGCACCCAGTACACTTAGCACCAGCTCCTCACTGATCCTCCTGCAGGTGCTGAGTTCCAGGCAAAGTGGGGTTAAGTGTCATGCCCAAGGACACAACGGCAGCAGACATCAGTGGTGGTCTCATGGTGGGCTCAAACCCACGACCTTCAGTCACTGTCACCCCATACATTTGTCCTTTCCTGGATATGCGCTAGACTAGAGCATGGAAGGCAAAGTCAAGGCCCAGGAGCCAAATCCGGCACGCAAAGTAATGATCTTGGCCCCCGGGATGATATTTGAATAGTCTTAGAACCGGTCCGCACAGAGCCTAAACAAGATATTGGATTATTAATTCAATCTTCAGGATGTGTGTTTTCTCTTTGCTGTGTTTTTTTTTTTTTGTTTTACATGTGATCCTCTTCCCTGTTTATTGTCTTTCCCGCTCTAATGTGTTTCACTCGTGTGTCTGCGTTTATACTTGGGCTTGTTCATTTAAGGGTACAACAGTGTGACAGAAGGCCAAACATGTGATTTTAATAATCAGAAGATATATCATGTTTTTCATGTAGACAAATACCTCCTCTGTCCATCAGAAGTTAGAAGAGAACTGTTTTTTACATGAGTCAAGTTTCCTATAGCGGCTCTGTTTATCTGTGTCACGGATCTGATCCTTTAACGGAATGAGCTGCGGAAGTTTGCCATGTTCATCTTGTGGGAGTTCATCTGCCGCTTTGTCACTGATGACCTTTTCTTTTCCATGTGACTGGAGTCAATGATCAAATCAGAGGCTGATCTGATCTTTTAACATTTCACCAAAATGTATTTGTCAATCGTTTCTTTGGATTTATCCACAGTATCATTTGATATGTCTGTGTTTGAAAGATTTTTTCCAATCTATGATAGTAATTTTAGTTTTTGAGTTATAAACCTTGACACTTTACTGTGAACAGACCAATATCTCCCACGTGTTCTTCCACATTTGTTGTGGGTCCATTGTCAATGTCTTTGTCTCGGTCGACGTGCGTTTTTTTTTTCATCCAAGCTTTATCAAAGTTTTTCTTGGTACATTACAAAACCACAATCAACACAGTGGTTTAAATTTGACGACACATATTCATGTATTACAACAGAAAAATACATAAACAATCACAACAATAAAGGGTAGGACTGAAATAAAGCGTTTGGAAACATGTCGGATCGTGTTGCTGAGATGAATATAATATAGTAATGACCATAATGTGTTCTACATTCATGATTATAGTTTTCTAATTTACGACGAAGGAAGAAAGCAGGTCATTAAAAAACAATACTTTTAATAATTGATTAAACTTTAGATTATAATTATACTTTGGATTTAATCGATGAGTTTAGAGCTGAGCTATTATACAGTATATAAAATATTTCTTCTCAGTTTGTGGCAGATCGAGCTGTAGTGAAGCCACCGGAGAACAGCCTCTATGACTTCTTTCTTCAGAACATCATGTTTTATGGGAAGAACTCTCTCTTTCTAGTGTTAAAACCACATCTCATAGAAAATATGTGGTCTGTATGAAGATCAGTCACGATTAACTGCTAAAATAGCGATTTAATCGATCAATCGTTACAGCTCAAGAAGACTGAATGTTGTGGTCTGTTTTAGTCACAATATTATTTTTCTGTTCTAATGATTTCTGTTGGAACTCTCACAATCTTATCATTTATGAGGGAAAAGGTTTTATACCCCAGCAGTCATTTTAAATGATAAAACAAATGGTCTTATATCGGTTGCATGAATTATAAAATTCTGTCTTCCCCCGGCCCGGACTCGAGGGCTGCACCCCCTCCCCACCTGAGAGCCTCCTCAGTCCTGCATCACCAGGCCTTTGTCCTTGTTCTACAGCCTGAGTCCTGGATCTATAATTTCTCCATCCATGGGAATCCCACCTTCATTGTGGACCTCCCCGAGGGTTTTCCTTGCCAATGCAGGAGGGTCTAAGGACAGTGGGGATGATCCAGGACATTTATCAACATTCATGGACATAGGTCGTCTGCCCCTTAGTAAAGTCCCTCCGAGCATTTGCAATACAGGGCAACACAAAAATAAATTGAATTGCATAACTTATAAAAGTGGTTGCTGAAACTTAGATGGAGGAAGTTCAAATTCTGCTAACTGTTAACATGTAGATTTAGATACAGTACAAGGCCTCTACTCATGGTCACAAAGTCAGGCAGACGATGTGGATCAAATCCCTCGGTTTGTACGCACAGCTAAACAGAACAGTTTTTAACCTGGATTTGAACATTGTCAGAGAAAAAGCCTGTCTCACATCTTCAGGAAGACAACGCAGCCACACGATGTTTAGTTCTGACTTTGGGCACCAGAAGGATGCCCGTCCCTGTGCTCCTCAGAGTCCGAGTTGGTTCATATGCTCAGTATGAAGTCAGTATATTCTCTGGGCCGGAAGCAAAAACAAGAAAAACTTTTCAAATCCATATTTTAAGAAAAACGAGCAAAAATTATTATCATTATCACACATATTCCAAAACAATTCCCTCACAGTTCCCCATAACTGCACGATTAAGCCGGGGACAAGAGGATCCTGACTCTGACACGATCACCGAGGGGCTTTTGAGAACTCCACTCATTTGACTGTCGTCCAAAATCATCCACTTGTCCACAGCGTGTGCAGCGTCAGCCAAACACAACAGCTGTCTGACCCTGACCCGGAGTGCGGGGTCTATTAGCCACACAGACCGATGCATCCCCTGACAGTGTCTTGGAGAGGCCGAGTCCCCACAAAGCCAGGACATGCCAGGGGCATCTCCGCTGGGCTGGCACAAGCACTTATTAGAGTCGGCACAAGGCAACGCCGGTGCTGCTGCTGCTGCCGTGGAAGTGGGAGCAGAGAGGCAGGTTTGGTGGTTTGGTCCGGGAAAAAACAGCTGCTTCTTGGAGACTCCATAAATCACAGGTGTCAAACTGATTTTAGTCGAGGAGGCACATTTGAAAACAAAAGAGCTGGTTGGGGCCAGTCTCCAAGTGGTGTCAAAGTTATTCATTTATTTATTTTTTTCACTTGTTTTTTCCTTTTGACCAATTAACTGTATTTTGACACTAAAAAGTCCTTTATTCATTTGCATCACCAGTCACAGAACAGTAGGAATGAGAAGCACACAGAGCACAAGAGAAATTAACAATAACTCTATGTTAAAAAAAAATAATGAAACTAGCATGAGGAACAAACAAAAGTGTAAAATCTCTGTCTTCAGCTTCAGCTTAATGAGTCGACAAAATTCTGACTTTGGCATATTAAAGAAGTATTAAATCTTCATAATAAGAAGCAAGTAAAAGTATGGTAATAGTCCCGTGCAAGAAATATAAACAGTAGTCCATCTGTACATTAGCAGCAGTATGTTTACATCAGAACATTAGCACATATACAGAAACAATAGCAGCAGTATGTTTACATCTGTACAATAGCAGTGTCTGTACATTAGCAGCAGTATGTTTACATCTGTACAATAGCAGCAGTATGTTTACATTAGCAGCAGTATGTTTATCTGTACATTAGCAGCAGTATGTTTACATCTGTAGCAGCAGTATGTTTACATCTGTACATGTTAGCAGCAGTACAATGTGCATGTTCTAGCAGTATGTTAACATCTGTACAATAGCAGCAGTATGTTTACATCTGTACATTAGCAGCAATGTTTACATCTGTACATTAGCAGCAGTATGTTTACATCTGTACATTATGTTTACATCTGTGCATGTTAGCAGGAGTATGTTTACATCTGTGCATGTTAGCAGCAGTATGTTTACATCTGTACAACATGAGGTGAGTTTGGATATTTTCTAGGTTTGGATTCAACCAGAACTGGCCAAATATCAAGAAGAGATGTATTTGAAGATAGTTCAATTAAATAATAAATATTTGGCCTAACTTCACTAATGCTAGTTAAAATTTTAGAACAGATCCAATTATATGTATTTTTTTCTTTAAAAAATATGCTTTAGAATGAAGTAAAACATGCCATAATAGCCCATTACCGTCACAGCTGCAAGTTACGTTCATAACAATAATTAAAAAAATCATTTCAGGGGCCACTAAAGATGGTCTTGCGGGCTGGATTTGGTCCAAGGGCCTGAGTTTGACATGCCTGCCGTATATGAAAGAAATACTCAGGCAAAACCAACTTTCAATCAAGATGGTGTGTTTTAAAACCTGTGCACCACACCATCGTAGATATCAGGTCACATGTTTTCTGAACTTCAAGCTTATTATCCAATCAGAAAGCAGAATGAGGCTCTCATTTGGGTTGTTTAGCTGTTTTTGGATTTTTGAAAATAATAGCAACACACATTTTTCATTTAAATGACAGCAAAGTAGTTGTACGTACACAACGTTTTTTCTGTTTCTATCTAAACTCCAGTAGGTGGAATTGCATTTGTAATCAGTGGTTAGGAGCTACATGTGTCACAGGCAAGAGGAATTTGGCAATAAAAGTGTGATTGTAATTGTAATGATTTATAAGATCCCTGAGTTGTGCATAATACAAACAGCGGCATCATCTGTTAATCCAAAGAGAAGCTCATCGCACCGAGATACTGCACATTCATAGTGAAGTTGTTCTAGATTTTTGACACATGCACTTTTGTCCTCTCAGTTTGTAGTTCCACACTGCATTTTCCAAACTAAACCTAAAGAGTCCCGCCACTTGTTGGTGACAAAAAAACAATACATGCAGAAAAGAACAATAATGTGTGAATAAAAGGATTGAAAGGAGCCAAACACCTTCTTTGTCTTGTACAGAGTTATACACAGCAGCAGTCTGTGGAGGGACACCAGCCCAGACGCTTCCTCCAGCTGCTGCGGGCCCCAGGGGCCCCCAGCTGAGCAGCAGTTAGAGCGGCACAGCTTTAAGTGCTTTCCATATTTAACACTAGAACTCCCAGAAATCTGAAACTACTAGAACTCAAAATGACTGTTCTGAAAGGTAAAGGTAAAGATAATTTCATAAAAGTAAGTAACATAGAAAGGAACTACATATAGAATCAGAGACAAATGACGTTCTGAAGAGCACAAATGTAAATAAGAGATGTAATTCTGCTTCCCTTTTTCACCCATTTCCATCCACAATAATCACCACACAATCATTTGCCTCCAATCAGCAGCACCTGCAGGCTTCTTTCTTAACCTTTCAATATGAAGACTTACAGAAAAATGGTTCACATTCACTTTTGCGATCTTTAGGTTAAGGTTAATTGACAGATTGAGATGGCGACTTTCAGAGCTCTAAAAACATCAGTATCTTGTAACATTCAATGTAAAAATGTAATTAGGTCTTCTTTATGTTTAAAGGTACAGGGATGTCAGAACACCCTCAGACCCTTGTTGCAGATTCTGCCTCATTCTCATTACTGTTGGTGTGAAGCCAGTTACTGTTGGTGTGAAGCCAGTTACTGTTGGTGTGAAGACAGTTACTGTTGGTGTGAAGAACAGTTACTGTTGGTGTGAAGACAGTTACTGTTGGTGTGAAGCCAGTTACTGTTGGTGTGAAGCCAGTTACTGTTGGTGTGAAGACAGTTACTGTTGGTGTGAAGCCAGTTACTGTTGGTGTGAAGACAGTTACTGTTGGTGTGAAGCCAGTTACTGTTTGGTGTGAAGCCAGTTACTGTTGGTGTGGAAGACAGTTTACTGTTGGTGTGAAGACAGTTACTGTTGGTGTGAAGCCAGTTACTGTTGGTGTGAAGACAGTTACTGTTGGTGTGAAGACAGTTACGGTTGGTGTGAAGACAGTTACTGTTGGTGTGAAGACAGTTACTGTTGGTGTGAAGACAGTTAACTGTTGGTGTGAAGACAGTTACTGTTGGTGTGAAGACAGTTACTGTTAGTGTGAAGACAGTTACTGTTGGTGTGTGAAGACAGTTACTGTTGGTGTGAAGACAGTTACTGTTAGTGTGAAGACAGTTACTGTTGGTGTGAAGAACAGTTACTGTTAGTGTGAAGACAGTTTACTGTTGGTGTGAAGACAGTTACTGTTGGTGTGAAGACAGTTACGTATTGGGGGTTTATGTGTGGAGTCTGTTGTGTACAAACTACATGTTTACATGTTTGCTGTTATGACAGGTTTCTAGATTTTTGCATAGTTCTTTTCCTCAAATATTCTTATTTGGGTAGTTCTTTTACATAACTGTGGGTCCTCCATAATCCCTACTTCAAACTTGTGAGGGCACGATGGAGGCAACGATCTCAGTAGCACTTGTGAAACAAAAACCTGATTCTCACAACCTTTTTGTCATCAACCGATGACGCACTGACATAGATAGTTTTTCCAAAGCCCTGTAAGCCCTGTCCTCTTGGGTTTAAGACCATGTGACTAAACCAGGACTAAAGCCACGTTTCCACTGCAGAAACATCAGGGTAATTTTTCCAGGGCCAGCGCCGTCGGTGCGTGTCTCCACTGCAGGAACTTTCACCACAGAGTCATTTACAGGAACTTTTACAGGGCCCGACAGAGTCCCTCCTCCATGCTGGTACTCTGTTGGGCCCTGGTGGGACTTGAGGCTAACCCAGCGCTGTTTGGCTAAAGCTATAGTGTAGGGCCTGACGGCAGCAGAAAACACCAAAACAACCGACATTAGCATTAGCCCAGCAGCATTAGCCCAGCAGCATTAGCCCAGCAGCATTAGCCCAGCAGCATTAGCCCAGCAGCATTAGCCCAGTAGCATTAGCCTAGCAGACCCCACTGGAAACAGCGAACAACAGCACGTGATTCAGACGGGGTTTGAGGCATCACGGCAAAATGAAAAGCTATATTAAGACATATCAGCTTCACCTCGAAGCACTGGGGATTCATCACACTCCAAAACAAGCCTTGAAAAGTTTTAAAAAACTAAAGCAGGACTATAAAAAACCCAAAGACCACAACAACCGGAGCGGTTACGACCGTAATATAAACAAACAGGTTTGGTGTAATGAGTTTTGCTTATGCGGCAATTGAAACTAGATGTCGCCGAGTGGTCCTACTGCAGTGAAGACACAGACACTGAGAGGACCGAGGGAGAGGAAGGTTCCTGTAAAAGTTCCACCCCGCTCCTTGTACCAGGAATTCCTGCGGTTGAAACGCAGCTTAATTCGGAGACTAAAGTAGGACTAAATCAGGTCATACAGTACTCAGTACAAACCAGTAAGTAATCTTTATTCATATACCAGCTTTCACAGACCAGAGTCACAAAGGGGTTTACAATTGTTATTTTTCTGGGCATTTGTCTCTCACTCCACACAGAGATGGGAGCGGGGCCAGTACAGGAGGCACATGCCAGAACCTATTGTACATATTTTTAGAGGTAGGGGAAACCTACGCAGACACAGCGAGAACATGCAAACTCCACTCAGAAAGGCCCTGGTCTGACCGGGATTCGATCCCAGGACCTTCTTGCTGAGAGGCGAGAGTGCTATCCACTCAGCCACCGTGCCGCTTGTTTTGGAGTGTGATGAATTCCCAGTGCTTCGAGGTGAAGCTGATATGTCTTAATATATGTTAACATTTCGCTGCGATGCCTTAAACCCCGTCTGAATCACGTGTTGTTGTTCGCTGTTTCCAGTGGTGTCTGCTAGGCTAATGCTGCTGGGCTAATGCTGCTGGGCTAATGCTGCTGGGCTAATGCTGCTGGGCTAATGCTAATGTCGGTTGTTTTGGTGTTTTCTGCTGCCGTCAGGCCCTACACTATAGCTTTAGCCAAACAGCGCTGGGTTAGCCTCAAGTCCCACCAGGGCCCAACAGAGTACCAGCATGGAGGAGGGACTCTGTCGGGCCCTGTAAAAGTTCCTGTAAATGACTCTGTGGTGAAAGTTCCTGCAGTGGAGACACGCACCGACGGCGCTGGCCCTGGAAAAATGACCCCGATGTTTCTGCAGTGGAAACGTGGCTTTAGTCCTGGTTTAGTCCCATGGTCTTAAACCCAAGAGGACAGGGCTTACTAGCTTCTTCACACCTTAAAAGAACCTTACAGGCTTTAAAGGTTCTCAGTGTAATTTCTGCAGTTGCTACAAATGAGAAAACATATTGAACAAAAACAAATCTGACCTTTTTAAGAATATTTACCACCACCATGTTTTTCAATTGTTTTCATAGAGTTGGAATTTGAATTATAAATGTCAATGAGAGCTGGAAAACTATCTATGTCAGTGCGTCATCGGTTGATGACAAAAAGGTTGTGAGAATCAGGTTTTTGTTTCACAAGTGCTACTGAGATCGTTGCCTCCATCGTGCCCTCACAAGCTTGAAGTAGGGATTATGGAGGACCACAGTTATGTAAAAGAACTACCCAAATAAGAATATTTGAGGAAAAGAACTATGCAAAAATCTAGAAACCTGTCATAACAGCAAACATGTAAACATGTAGTTTGTACACAACAGACTCACACATAAACAATACGTAACTGTCTTCACACCAACAGTAACTGTCTTCACACCAACAGTAACTGTCTTCACACTAACAGTAACTGGCTTCACACCAACAGTAACTGTCTTCACACTAACAGTAACTGTCTTCACACCAACAGTAACTGTCTTCACACCAACAGTAACTGTCTTCACACCAACAGTAACTGTCTTCACACCAACAGTAACTGTCTCACACAACAGTAACTGTCTTCACACCAACAGTAACTGTCTTCACACCAACAGTAACTGTCTTCACACCAACAGTAACTGTCTTCACACCAACAGTAACTGTCTTCACACCAACAGTAACTGTCTTCACACCAACAGTAACTGTCTTCACACCAACAGTAACTGGCTTCACACCAACAGTAACTGTCTTCACACCAACAGTAACTGTCTTCACACCAACAGTAACTGGCTTCACACCAACAGTAACTGGCTTCACACCAACAGTAACTGTCTTCACACCAACAGTAACTGGCTTCACACCAACAGTAACTGTCTTCACACCAACAGTAACTGGCTTCACACCAACAGTAACTGGCTTCACACCAACAGTAACTGTCTTCACACCAACAGTAACTGTCTTCACACCAACAGTAACTGTCTTCACACCAACAGTAACTGGCTTCACACCAACAGTAACTGGCTTCACACCAACAGTAATGAGAATGAGGCAGAATCTGCAACAAGGGTCTGAGGGTGTTCTGACATCCTGTACCTTTAAACATAAAGAAGACATAATTACATTTTTACATTGAATGTTACAAGATACTGATGTTTTTAGAGCTCTGAAAGTCGCCATCTCAATCTGTCAATTAACCTTAACCTAAAGATCGCAAAAGTGAATGTGAACCATTTTTCTGTAAGTCTTCATATTGAAAGGTTAAGAAAGAAGCCTGCAGGTGCTGCTGATTGGAGGCAAATGATTGTGTGGTGATTATTGTGGATGGAAATGGGTGAAAAAGGGAAGCAGAATTACATCTCTTATTTACATTTGTGCTCTTCAGAACGTCATTTGTCTCTGATTCTATATGTAGTTCCTTTCTATGTACTTACTTTTATGAAATTATCTTTACCTTTACCTTTCAGAACAGTCATTTTGAGTTCTAGTAGTTTCAGATTTCTGGGAGTTCTAGTGTTAAATATGGAAAGCACTTAAAGCTGTGCCGCTCTAACTGCTGCTCAGCTGGGGGCCCCTGGGGCCCGCAGCAGCTGGAGGAAGCGTCTGGGCTGGTGTCCCTCCACAGACTGCTGCTGTGTATAACTCTGTACAAGACAAAGAAGGTGTTTGGCTCCTTTCAATCCTTTTATTCACAATTATTGTTCTTTTCTGCATGTATTGTTTTTTTGTCACCAACAAGTGGCGGGACTCTTTAGGTTTAGTTTTGGAAAATGCAGTGTGGAACTACAAACTGAGAGGACAAAAGTGCATGTGTCAAAATCTAGAACAACTTCACTATGAATGTGCAGTATCTCGGTGCGATGAGCTTCTCTTTGGATTAACAGATGATGCCGCTGTTTGTATTATGCACACTCAGGGATCTTATAAATCATTACAATTACAATCACACTTTTATTGCCAAATTCCTCTTGCCTGTGACACATGTAGCTCCTAACCACTGATTACAAATGCAATCCACCTACTGGAGTTTAGATAGAAACAGAAAAAACGTTGTGTACGTACAACTACTTTGCTGTCATTTAAATGAAAAAATGTGTGTTGCTATTATTTTCAAAAATCCAAAAACAGCTAAACAACCCAAATGAGAGCCTCATTCTGCTTTCTGATTGGATAATAAGCTTGAAGTTCAGAAACATGTGACCTGATATCTACGATGTGTGGTGCACAGGTTTTAAAACACACATCTTGATTGAAAGTTGGTTTTGCCTGAGTATTTCTTTCATATACGGCAGGCATGTCAAACTCAGGCCCTTGGACCAAATCCAGCCCGCAAGACCATCTTTAGTGGCCCCTGAAATGATTTTTTTAATTATTGTTATGAACGTAACTTGCAGCTGTGACGGTAATGGGCTATTATGGCATGTTATACTTCATTCTAAAGCATATTTTTTAAAGAAAAAAATACATATAATTGGATCTGTTCTAAAATTTTAACTAGCATTAGTGAAGTTAGGCCAAATATTTATTATTTAATTGAACTATCTTCAAATACATCTCTTCTTGATATTTGGCCAGTTCTGGTTGAATCCAAACCTAGAAAATATCCAAACTCACCTCATGTTGTACAGATGTAAACATACTGCTGCTAACATGCACAGATGTAAACATACTCCTGCTAACATGCACAGATGTAAACATACTGCTGCTATTGTACAGATGTAAACATACTGCTGCTAATGTACAGATGTAAACATACTGCTGCTAATGTACAGATGTAAACATACTGCTGCTATTGTACAGATGTTAACATACTGCTGCTAACATGCACAGATGTAAACATACTGCTGCTAACATGTACAGATGTAAACATACTGCTGCTATTGTACAGATGTAAACATACTGCTGCTAACATGTACAGATGTAAACATACTGCTGCTAATGTACAGATGTAAACATACTGCTGCTATTGTACAGATGTAAACATACTGCTGCTAATGTACAGATGTAAACATACTGCTGCTATTGTACAGATGTAAACATACTGCTGCTATTGTACAGATGTAAACATACTGCTGCTAATGTACAGATGTAAACATACTGCTGCTAATGTACAGATGTAAACACACAACTACTGTATATATTTCTTGCACGGGACTATACCATACTTTTACTTGCTTCTTATTATGAAGATTTAATACTTCTTTAATATGCCAAAGTCAGAATTTTGTCGACTCATTAAGCTGAAGCTGAAGACAGAGATTTTACACTTTTGTTTGTTCCTCATGCTAGTTTCATTATTTTTTTTTAACATAGAGTTATTGTTAATTTCTCTTGTGCTGTGTGCTTCTCATTCCTACTGTTCTGTGACTGGTGATGCAAACTGAATAAAGGACTTTTTAGTGTCAAATACAGTTAATTGGTCAAAAGGAAAAAACAAGTGAAAAAAATAAATAAATGAATAACTTTGACACCACTTGGAGACTGGCCCCAACCAGCTCTTTTGTTTTCAAATGTGCCTCCTCGACTAAAATCAGTTTGACACCTGTGATTTATGGAGTCTCCAAGAAGCAGCTGTTTTTTCCCGACCAAACCACCAAACCTGCCTCTCTGCTCCCACTTCCACGGCAGCAGCAGCAGCACCGGCGTTGCCTTGTGCCGACTCTAATAAGTGCTTGTGCCAGCCCAGCGGAGGCCCCTGGCATGTCCTGGCTTTGTGGGGACTCGGCCTCTCCAAACACTGTCAGGGTGCATCGGTCTGTGTGGCTAATAGACCCCGCACTCCGGGTCAGGGTCAGACAGCTGTTGTGTTTGGCTGACGCTGCACACGCTGTGGACAAGTGGATGATTTTGGACGACAGTCAAATGAGTGGAGTTCTCAAAAGCCCCTCGTGATCGTGTCAGTGTCAGGATCCTCTTGTCCCCGGCTTAATCGTGCAGTTATGGGGAACTGTGAGGGAATTGTTTTGGAATATGTGTGATAATGATAATAATTTTTGCTCGTTTTTCTTAAAATATGGATTTGAAAAGTTTTTCTTGTTTTTGCTTCCGGCAGAGAATATACTGACTTCATACTGAGCATATGAACCAACTCGGACTCTGAGGAGCACAGGGACGGGCCTCCTTCTGGTGCCCAAAGTCAGAACTAAACATCGTGTGGCTGCGTTGTCTTCCTGAAGATGTGAGACAGGCTTTTTCTCTGACAATGTTCAAATCCAGGTTAAAAACTGTTCTGTTTAGCTGTGCGTACAACCGAGGGATTTGATCCACATCGTCTGCCTGACTTTGTGACCATGAGTAGAGGCCTTGTACTGTATCTAAATCTACATGTTAACAGTTAGCAGAATTTGAACTTCCTCCAATCTAAGTTTCAGCAACCACTTTTATAAGTTATGCAATTCAATTTATTTTTGTGTTGCCCTGTATTGCAAATCTCGGAGGACTTTACTAAGGGGCAGACGACCTATGTCCATGAATGTTGATAAATGTCCTGGATCATCCCCACTGTCCTTAGACCCTCCTGCATTGGCAAGGAAAACCCTCGGGGAGGTCCACAATGAAGGTGGGATTCCCATGGATGGAGAAATTATAGATCCAGGACTCAGGCTGTAGAACAAGGACAAAGGCCAGGTGATGCAGGACTGAGGAGGCTCTCAGGTGGGGAGGGGGTGCAGCCCTCGAGTCCGGGCCGGGGGAAGACAGAATTTTATAATTCATGCAACCGATATAAGACCATTTGTTTTATCATTTAAAATGACTGCTGGGGTATAAAACCTTTTCCCTCATAAATGATAAGATTGTGAGAGTTCCAACAGAAATCATTAGAACAGAAAAATAATATTGTGACTAAAACAGACCACAACATTCAGTCTTCTTGAGCTGTAACGATTGATCGATTAAACGCTATTTTAGCAGTTAATCGTGACTGATCTTCATACAGACCACATATTTTCTATGAGATGTGGTTTTAACACTAGAAAGAGAGAGTTCTTCCCATAAAACATGATGTTCTGAAGAAAGAAGTCATAGAGGCTGTTCTCCGGTGGCTTCACTACAGCTCGATCTGCCACAAACTGAGAAGAAATATTTTATATACTGTATAATAGCTCAGCTCTAAACTCATCGATTAAATCCAAAGTATAATTATAATCTAAAGTTTAATCAATTATTAAAAGTATTGTTTTTTAATGACCTGCTTTCTTCCTTCGTCGTAAATTAGAAACTATAATCATGAATGTAGAACACATTATGGTCATTACTATATTATATTCATCTCAGCAACACGATCCGACATGTTTCCAAACGCTTTATTTCAGTCCTACCCTTTATTGTTGTGATTGTTTATGTATTTTTCTGTTGTAATACATGAATATGTGTCGTCAAATTTAAACCACTGTGTTGATTGTGGTTTTGTAATGTACCAAGAAAAACTTTGATAAAGCTTGGATGAAAAAAAAAACGCACGTCGACCGAGACAAAGACATTGACAATGGACCCACAACAAATGTGGAAGAACACGTGGGAGATATTGGTCTGTTCACAGTAAAGTGTCAAGGTTATAACTCAAAAACTAAAATTACTATCATAGATTGGAAAAAATCTTTCAAACACAGACATATCAAATGATACTGTGGATAAATCCAAAGAAACGATTGACAAATACATTTTGGTGAAATGTTAAAAGATCAGATCAGCCTCTGATTTGATCATTGACTCCAGTCACATGGAAAAGAAAAGGTCATCAGTGACAAAGCGGCAGATGAACTCCCACAAGATGAACATGGCTAACATAACATCAGTAAATCACTTCATTTCAAAAGGATGTGTAACGGACGTGATGGTTTCCGTGAGGGAAAAATTATGTCCTGTTTCACATTTCATTGGTTTACTATATGAACGTAATTGTTTCTACTCTGTTTAAAAAAAGAATCTATGAATCAAATATGTAACAAACTTCCGCAGCTCATTCCGTTAAAGGATCAGATCCGTGACACAGATAAACAGAGCCGCTATAGGAAACTTGACTCATGTAAAAAACAGTTCTCTTCTAACTTCTGATGGACAGAGGAGGTATTTGTCTACATGAAAAACATGATATATCTTCTGATTATTAAAATCACATGTTTGGCCTTCTGTCACACTGTTGTACCCTTAAATGAACAAGCCCAAGTATAAACGCAGACACACGAGTGAAACACATTAGAGCGGGAAAGACAATAAACAGGGAAGAGGATCACATGTAAAAACAAAAAAAAAAAAACACAGCAAAGAGAAAAACACACATCCTGAAGATTGAATTAATAATCCAATATCTTGTTTAGGCTCTGTGCGGACCGGTTCTAAGACTATTCAAATATCATCCCGGGGGCCAAGATCATTACTTTGCGTGCCGGATTTGGCTCCTGGGCCTTGACTTTGCCTTCCATGCTCTAGTCTAGCGCATATCCAGGAAAGGACAAATGTATGGGGTGACAGTGACTGAAGGTCGTGGGTTTGAGCCCACCATGAGACCACCACTGATGTCTGCTGCCGTTGTGTCCTTGGGCATGACACTTAACCCCACTTTGCCTGGAACTCAGCACCTGCAGGAGGATCAGTGAGGAGCTGGTGCTAAGTGTACTGGGTGCAGCTCTGACTGCCGCCCCCCTGACCTAGAAATGGATTAAGGGGAAGAAAATGGATGGATGGACTGGACTGCAACAAACAATACATGCTCTGAGGACCCGTGAAGGACCTGGCTCAGACTCAGGTCTATGGAGTGAAAGGACTGACTTTCTTGGAGTCAATGAATCCTGCTGGAGTGACAGACTTGAAACTGGAATTGGTCTCTGCTCTGGGCTGCTTTGAGTACAGCACAGAATGGGCACGATGAAACTACCATCTGTGTCGGAGCAGGATCCAGCCTCCACCTGTGGTCACACGCCGCCAACATCAAATGAAAATCAATTCTAACTTTTATCTTAAAAGAAGATTGGCCAATGAGTAAAGCAAAAATGTTTTATTCTATTAAGAGACATCATTATTGTCGGATAGTTTGTAGCCTCAGGTAACTTCAATAATCTGTCAGATATCGTCCCTGCACGACAAGAATCTCCTCGTTCTCCCCTCGTCATCACCTTGTCAGTTCCCACTCACAGCGAATTGCCTGAGATTTTCCCGTGAGAAGAGGTTCATGAAAAATTGAAGCAACATTTTCGGAGTCTCTTTCATTCAAGTTTTAAATTCTGACTTGAAACGGTGTGGTCTTGTGGCCCGGGCCGTGGAGATGAACCTGGACTGATTCCAGCAGCGGTTTCTAACGTGGGCAGGAGTGACAGGACATCTGCAGCGCTAAAGTGGATTGTCACTCATTAAGTTATGCAAATGCGATCTGCATTAAAAGTACATGCGAGCGGACTCCTGCGGGAGAAGTGCAAACAGAAAAGGGGCGGAGCCTGGCAGGCGTTCGCATACGTGCAGGTGAAAATAGTTTCTCATTGAGCTGTGATGTAGGTCAACGTCTGTGTGAGTTCAAAACACTTGGGGACATTTAGGGCCGTAGTAATCTGTGGAAGGACATGCACAGGAAGCACTACTGAGATTTATGCAGCTAAAATCTGGAGCAATCTTCCTGAGAATGTGAGACAGGTGTCTGCTCTGGCAGTTTTCAAATCCAGGTTAAAAACAGTTCTGTTTAGCTGTGCCACAACTGAAGAATTGTAAACGTACTCTTTTTAATGAATGTGACTATTTATGTATAATTTTAATGTTTTAAGGTTTTGTTTTGTGTGTTTTTTATTTTCTATATTTTTACTATCTCTTGCAAACTTTATGTTTGTAATTTTCATGTTATTGTTTATGTAGATTTTGTTGTTTATGATTTATGGATGTGTGTTTCTGCTGCTACTGGACACCTGAAAATTCTCCTACACGGATCAATAAAGTATCTATCTATCTATTCTATCTATCAATTTTCCACCCTCAAAACTCATCTGTTTAGACAAGCATACTCACTAACATAACCACACTCTCCTCTGTCCATGATGCTTTTAAACTTTGTATTTTAACTGTTTTTAAAATACACTTTTTACTTGCATGTAAGGCGACCTTGAGTGTCAAGAAAGATGCCTAAGAAATAAAATGTATTATTATCTATCAATTTCCTTGTAATGATTGCACATCAACATACCGATATTAAAAACTAAAGAATAGTATAAACATCCATACAAGGACCTGCTAATCAACACTTATATTACATGTTTTTGTATCCATGAGATTGCTTTAATTAATGTCTTATGTTTTTAGTTACACTGTAAAAAAAGACTGTAAAATTTACAGAAAAACTCTGTGAAATCCCTACAGTTTTGTATGGTAAAACAAAAAAACAAAGGAATTTTGTTGAAATACACATACATTATTTGTAAACAATGTAACAAATAATAAATGTAGTGTTTACAGGAACGAGATGCCATTTTAATCAAATATATTTGTTAAAAATAGATCTTACGGTAATTAAAACGGTTAAATATTGTAACACCAAAAACGAAATTAATATGTTGACATTACATTAAACTTTTGTAAGAAAATACATTTTTGCCAGTTATTTCAAAAGCATTCCAGAATGTAAGTGACTTTACATTTTTGGTTGATACTTCCAACATGTCTGTTAAACAGTGAACATTGAGATCAAATGTTTTTCATCACGGTTTTTGTTATAATTTTAAATGCAGCATTTTGGAAGTGTATCACTTTGAATACAGAAGTTACTTCTCTAATTATGATGGAACAAAAGACCTCGTACAAAACCTCCTGTATATGTTTTAATAACAGATATAATATAAAGCTTTATGATTTATCACAGGCTGAATAACTAACAAGGCCGAATGCTATACCTCAATGTGCACTTTTGAAATTTGTATTCTTTGTCCAATATAAAATTAAAACCACATGTATTGTTGTTTTATGAATAGAAAATAATAATAATAATTATTTTATTTAATGTATCTTCACACGTGTATCCATCATGATCTAACCCTTTACTCAACGATATGATAGTTTGTGAAAATGTTGTATTTCAAAATTCAAAGTCCGCAGATCGTTTTTGATTGGATAACGACTGGTGGGCGGAAGCTGCAGCAGAAGCACGGCGCCGCGCGCTCCCCATTCGAGCTCCACGTCCTCGCACTGACTCTGACAACGCTACAACGAGCCCCCAGACTACCAGAGAACAAAGTGCCGAGCTTTTCGGTGTCAGCCTGCTTTATTTAGTTGGATACCTTTCCATAGTCTTTTTGACCCGTGTCTGTTGCGGAATTTTGAGAGTTTGACCGGTAAGCATTTACATTTGTTTTAGCACATGGTGTAAGGTGGTGTAAGCTAGCGTGGTGTAAGCTAGCGTGGTGTAAGCTAGCGCGGTGGAGGCTAGCACCTTCAGTCGCAGTTTATAACCAGTTTATAAATTACTTTGAGCTCATGTGAGAAATTAAACATCATTTTTCGCAATGATCACTGCTTCTTTTGTAGAAAGACTTTTGCCTCGTCTAAAGCCAATGTCCTACATTGCAGAGTACACAGAAATGAACCTCGTTGTGTGTTTAAATGTGTTTTGAGTCCAATTGTATTCAAACATTTACAACGTACTCTGCTTTAAGGGGACACTTTTATCGCCTTCACAATGTAAATTTTTACATCATGTCCCAAGTGGTACTTGGCATTTTAAAATGCGCGGTTCCCTTGTGTGGACCGCCATTTTGACACTGTAAAAGAGCTTGTGTGCCATTTAAAAGATCACTTTGGAGAGGGCAGGTCTGTGTCTTGTCCAGTGAAAGGCTGCAACCATGCTTTCACACAAAAAATCAACATTTACTTCTCATATGAGTAGAAAGCATACTGCGTGTTCCCCTGATGGTATTGGTGACATGTATAGATAAGATGTGCTTTATTTATCTCACATAGAAGAAATTTACATGTCACATTTGGCATGGATAGACACTCAGATTGTGCAAAAGGAGAAAATGTGCAAACATGTTACATACTGGATATATATGTATTAGGGGTGTAACGGTTCACGGGGATGTATTGAACCGTTTCGATGTGGCCTGTTCGGTTCGGTCCACCTTGCGTACCGTTTTCGGTGTATTTTTTTCATTAAATAATATACATTTATTATTAGCGTGATATTAAGCGCAGCGGTAAAAAAGTTCCTAGGCGAGTTTCCGCACGGACGCTATTGAGTGACGCACAGTAGAGCTGCACAAGCTTATAAAGTCTATGTGCACGAGTAGCCGTGAGAAATGGCATCATGGCAACAGCGAAAGAGAAGCCAGAGCTTGAAGACCCTCCCACCTCACTACGGTCTCCTGTTTGGGAACACTTTGGCTTCCCTGTTCAAATACATAACGGGGATAGACGAGTGGATAAATCCAAAGTTGTATCTCCCCCGCTTTGCCGACATTGTTCCACGGAGATCGGGTATGCGGCATGGCAACACATCTAACATGTTTAACGCACTTAAAACGGCATCATCCGAATGTAAATATCACTTCTACTAAGAAGAAAATGCAGCCTTGTGCAAGTACCGCTAACGTCTGGCATTTAAACAACCCCTGTCAAGTACTTCGGATCGAGCGAAAGCAATAACGCATGGTATAGGTGTTTTCATCGCTACCGATTTTGCGTCCATATTCAGTTGTTGAAGGCGCTGGCTTTAAGTATATGATTAAAAGTCTTGAGCCTCGCTACAATATCCCATCGCGTCCGCAGCCAAAAAGTTTCAGCCTATATGAAAAAAAAAGTCAACAAGCTATAGTGCGCCAGCACTAGAGATAAAAAGTTCAAACTGATCACGTTTTGCTGTTTCAACAAGCTATCGATGAATGCTGGAGAGGCATGGGACTCTACAATTCCTGTTACAACAGACAATGCACGTAACATCGTAAATGCAATACAAGAAGCAGGACTGGGCCCTCAGATTGGTTGCTTTGCACACACCATCAATTTAGCTTCCCAAAAAGCAACAGCCATTAACCAGGTATCCAGATTATTGGGCAAAGTCAGAAAAGTTGTGACATTTTTTCATAGAAGTACCACAGCTGCCCACATACTGGAGTGCAAGCAAGAAATGCTGAATATTCCAAAGCATTCACTCATTCAAGACGTTCTCACGCGCTGGAACTCTAGTTATGACATGATTGAACGGTACCTTGAACAGCAAGCCGCTATATATTCAGCACTCAAGGAGAAAGCTCTCAAGAACAAAGACATTTACACACTCAATGATGAGGAAGTGACTATGGCAGAGGAACTTATTGAAGTGCTCAAACCTCTAAAAACCATCACAACTCTAATGAGCACTGAAACAAAAGCATCAGTGTCAATGATACTCCCACTGAAAGCCACTGTTCTCCACTCTATGGCACCAAAACAAGAGGACCGTCCAATTGTGAGGGAGGTTAAGGTAGCAGTCACAAAGAATCTGCAGGACAGATACTCTACATGCTGTGACTTTTTGCACAAGTGCACTGCACTAGACCCCAGATTTAAAGCCCTGCCTCATATAGATGATGATGAACGAGAGAGGATATTCACTGACCTCACAACAGAAATAATCACCACAGAAGAACAGGTATTGTATCTAATAAACTTTTTATTTACAATAAAAATGTGAATTTACCTATTAAAAAAAATGCCTTATGTGTTCTGCAGACAGAGGATGTCAACAAGATAACAGCTGGAGCATCTTCATCTCCTGGGACATCCTCCTCATCACCTCCAGCTAAGAAGTCTGTAATGACTGAACTCTTTGGTGAACTTTTCCAGGGACAGGTGGGAAGTAGCAAGGTACCCCTTTTGGAGCAGGTCCAAGAAGAAATGGTTAGGTACAGAGCTTCAGGGTGCCTCTCCCTTGAAGCTGACCCTCTTCTGTGGTGGAAAAGCAATGAGGCCTCATACACGCACATTGCAAAACTAGCAAAGCGCTACCTCTCTATTCCAGCTACCTCTGTTCCAAGTGAAAGGGTTTTTTCTACTGCTGGAGATATTGTCACTGCAACCAGATCTGTGCTCTCTTCAGAAAATGTGGATAGGTTAATCTTTTTAGCCAAAAACTTTAAACTTGAATAGTTAGTTTTGTTGATATACAAGCTGAAGCTGTTGCTAGTGTTAAACGTTTTCAGGTCCTAACTAGTTGCAGTATTTACATTTTAAAAATG